>JAUZNJ010053512.1:0-29736 GCA_034780135.1 Jordanella pulchra | reverse complement strand
CCTGTCAGCCTACTGTCAGAAAAACGAGCCACTAGTGCCGTAAAAAAAAAAAAAGAAAATCCCGCCTCTCTGCTGTGTACCTGCACCAGCCTGGCTGATAAACAAAGAGTCTGAGATTTGATCCTGGAGCCATGTTTTAGTAAAACACACAATGCTGCATTCCCAATTGTCTAGGTGGTTCCATCTAAGGGCTTGGAGTCGTTTGAATTTGCTTACTAAAGAAAGTGCACATGTACATGCTGCGTCAATGTCCAGTTCTGTTTTTTTTTCTTTTTTTTGCCTGGTTGGAACATTTTGAGGCGTTTCTAGGATTTCTTGAATTATGCTACAATGAACCACTGTGACGAGGCATTTAAAGACCCATCAGAACCCCCTAATGACTACCAACACCCCACAGGTGACCTCTATTGGCCATTATGTTGGAGAGATCAGAGACACCTATTGTTTCTTTCCCCCCCTAATTTTTTGATCACACCAACAGTATATTTATCCCTGTTTTCTCCTGCAACAGTTAGAAATGAAGAAGCCTCTTGGATGAGAGGAGAAACGTCTAAAAAAAACTTCACGTCCAGTTGCCTAAACTGAACTTTCTAAACTTGACCTGGATGACTAAGAACCTTCACAAATATGTTACATGAATTAAAAATGGAAAAAAAAAGTAATAAAAGGTAACCCATTACAGATTGGGATCAAAGAAGGCGCAGTAGAAGAAGAAGTTGACGACATAAAAAAAAAAATCCCTGGACTTTCTGTCAGAGGAGGTTTCTGCTTTCAGGCTGCAGCGAAGATGTTTTCTGAAGCTTGTCAAAGAGGTGAAAACTCTACGCCATCAAAATGTGGAGAAGAATGAGATCATCGTTTAGCTGAAGAACAGACTTTCCAACCTAGAGCAGTATACAAGAATGAATGGCGTCATTGTCACCAGACAACACATTAAAACCCTGTCTTACGCTCACTCTGCAGCCACTGACAAAGGAGGAGAACCCAGAGATCTGGATTGCGAGTCTTTGGTGCAAGAGGCTGCTAACTTTCTTCGATCCTATGGGACTAACCTGAACTGTGAGGATGTCGAAGTTTACCATCCCCTGCCGGGGAGAAACTAAGGATTAATATTCTCTCATTATGAGGTTCATCAGTAGAAGGCACACAACAGATCTGCTAAAACAAGGAAGGAGGCTGAGGGCAACGAAGGTGGCTGTGTACATCAATAAACACCTGACAGAGAGGAAAGCCAACATTGCCAGGTTCCTGAAAAGAAAGGTGATATTCTAGCAATGTGGATGGTAAGCTGCAAGCTTTTTCTTAAGCTGAACGAATCACCAGAGGAAGCAAGATTATGGTCATCAGGGATACTGTGGAGCTGGAGAAATTAACACGAGCATCATGCAGGGACAGAAGGTAACACTAGCGACACAAACTCGCAAACGGGATAGCACAATTAGCACATAGCGACTTTGTGACAGATGCACACATTTTATCAGTAGCTAAGACTATGGATTCAAAACATTTGGAGCAGAGAGCTTATAATTACAATGAATACGGAGGGTAGGACATGGAGGAGGGCACTGACCCAAAAAACAATCTGTACAGCGATATCATTGATAACTGCATTTACTATACTAAAGACCAATAGAAAAAGAGCAAGTAAAACAGAAAATAAATGATCCTATATACATTTCAATAGTTGAACTTTGGACACAGGCTTTAAGAACATAAAAAACTAAATAGGTCAGTTCCCACAACTTTTTATCATCATCACAGAACTAGAGACATGGATCAGTCATGAAAGCAGGATGGATGTCGAGCTGAAGGAATATTAATTTAATTATATGACCAGAATGGTGGGGGAATGGCTGTGTGTGGACAGAAACATGAGATATAAAGTAACTGATAAAATGACAAAGGTCATATTTTAATGTATAATGATTGAAGTCTGTATGGGAAAGAGGAAAAATGTTCTGGTTTTAAAGCTGAACAGAACACCAAGTTTCAATCTGGTGCGGTTTGAAGAAACATTTGTAAATGTAAATCAGAAGGAACTCAGAAAAGCATAAGCCTACTTGAGAATTTATAACTACAGTTTGAGCCTTTGTCCAAAAATCATCAGACCCAGTAGAACCGAAACGTACAGTGCCACAGGAATTAATAATAGTCATTGATAACAAATATTTTCTCATACCTCAGCCCAAAACTGGGAGAAAAGAAAAGATTACTGATCCTGGGACAACAGAGAACTGCAATGAGGTACTTAAAGCAAAATAATCCACACTCAATACTCACAGCTAAGAATAAAGATCCACTGGCTATGATGAAATCAATATGACAACAGACAAAAGAGATATTATTGCAACTTACTCATATCTGTAACTTCTCTTTCAAGTAGGTGAATTTCCATACAATATTAAAACTGCAAAACAGTCGTACAAAACTGAAGATAGACACAAATCCGTAACCTCCATTAGTTACTTTCCACAGTTTTCCAAGATTTTGGAAAAACAAAAAACTCTTTATTAGCAGACTGGGAAACTTGATTGATAAACACAAACTACTTTCTGAATGTCAGTATGGATTTAGACCACAGCAATCCACACCTTTGACAATTCTGGAGTTAATACAGGAAGTTGGCAGCGCCATAGAAAAAAAAAATTGTTTCGTTTCTTTATAAAGAAACAATTTTGACAGCATGGACTGGTAAGTTAAGGAGAATCAGGAATACTGCTGGTCTAAGGGACTAAGTGAAAGTGAATGGGTAAGATTAAATACGTTTCACTTCTTCATACCTCTTTTCAGAGAAAAGCCTTAAATGATATATTTAACAATTCTATATGCCTTTATTTCTAGTATCTGCATACTAAATTTGTTTTTAGATTTTTTTTATTGATTTGTTTGAAATAAAGTCATTCATTCAAGGATTTCACATTGCCCATGTTCCAGAAATAGCTTGAATATTATCCTCCTCTCTCTTCTGTTTGATCCAGCTCTGCTCATCTAGAACTTACAGAAGTAGTTGAAATGTTATTTTTCCAGTTATAAAAAAAAAAACAACTCCCTATGACTGCTATTGGTATATTTCTTAACAAATGCCTCAAAATAAAAAAAGATATCAACAAAAATGTTTTCAGCTACACAACTAAAACCAGAGAACAAAAAAGATCATTCAAAAAAGATAAACTAAGCCAAATATTACTAAGCCAAGCCACTAAACCATCAGTCACCAATTCACATACATCCACATGCTGGTGGTGGTAAAATACAATGAAGCCAAAGCTCGCTATGGGAGACCAAGAGAAGCAAGGCAGTAACACAATAGTGACACCAGACCCTCTAACCACCTCCACCAGGCCAGCAAGGTTCCTTATGGTAATGGTCTAAGATATAGACTTAATGACGGTTCCTAACAACAGCCCATGAGCCACTGCCCCATAAGAGATACAAGAAAATCTGAAAGACCCTGAAGATGGGTCTTGCAGTTTGGGTCAGGGCCTTCCATTCTGAAGCCAGTGTCCACAATATTAAACTTCAACCTCCATAATTAAAACATTTTAACATCCCAACAGAAAATGGTTTATTGGGCGCAGCATATGATATCTGCTTTTACACTTCATGAACTCTACATGTCAGGAACATTTGTGACCAGCACCAGGGAATCTCACTGTCCTTCCGACCAGCTGGTTTCCCAATCCTGGTCCCCAGGGTCTTCTGTCCAGTACGTCTCTGATGTTTCTCATTACCAGCACACTTGATTCAAAGAACCATTAAGTGCTACAGAGGCCGGCTAATCACTTATTCACATAAGTCAGGCATGAAGTAACGAGGACACACCTAACACAGGCAGGACAATGGTCCCAAAAGACCACATGTCCCTGAGGAGCGAGGTTAGGAAACGATGCTTTAGACCAACAGCTGGTTTTCTATCTAGCATAGGCCTCTGCTGGTGATGAGGAGGCAGAGAGTCATTTCCTATTGTGGTGCAGCTATGAATCGGTCCAGCACATGTTTCCTAAGCTTGCAGAATGTCTTTTGGTCAGTCTTGGAACCATCAGTGTTTGAGCCGGTAATACACTACGGTTCAGATTAGTTTGGTTCCATAATCAGACTGAACTCAATTGGTTTAACCTGTCTGTATGATTTAACTTAGTAAAGTAACTAGTTGTGAATTGGGGCTATATAAATAAATAAAATGAGGTGGACGATGTTAAGATCATTCCAAGAAGATCTGTGTGCACCAGTTTCACAGTCCTTAAGAACGGGGAAGGAAATAAAAAGGTTGCGGGTTCCATTCCCCCCTCTGGCAACTTGCGGTTTTCTGAGTTCTTTCCCTGCTTCCTCCAATATTTACTGATCTGACCAAGAAACACCATCCTAGAGACATGAACTCAGACCCACCTGAATCCTTCTAGTCTCCATGACCTTCCACATGGTACAAAAAAAACAAAAAACGAATCACCTGGTTGTTTATCAGGAAGTAAACAAAGTCAGCTGAGTCTTCATGGCGTCACTCCCCACAGATCTGAGGCCAGCCACAGTTTTATCCTGTTCTATTGTTCTAGTTCTGCAATCAGTTATGCTGTTCTCAGACTGTGACAATGGTTTCAGACCAGTTTAATAATACACTGCATGTACAACTAGGTGTTCTGCAAGAACCATTTCTTAGCTGGATAATCAACACCCCACATTAACAACTCAGACTGGACAGATACGCAGAGAGAACAGAACTGCCCGCTCTTCCCAGGCAAAATCCAACCGACACACTGGAACAGTCCCTTCCTTCAGAACCGAACCGAACCGATTGCAACTCATTGCCCACCCCTTTTCCCAGAGAAAACTGAGCCAACATGGACTCCCCTTTCCACTCCAACTCGTCCAACGTGGACCAAACAGATACATCGAACTGCTTATTCTCTTTAAATAATTCGCTATTCAATTTCTACCCAAAGACAGACACAACCGGACCGAGCAGAACCTACCGGATAGCCCCCCTCCGCGGCCGTGCCCCCTCCTCCTCTGCAGGATGAAGAACGGATTGGCCCGTTCCGACATCCACAGAGCTCCGGCAAGCAGAACCTCCTCCGGTTCGATCCACATGTCGGACAACTGCACTGACCCTCAACCGGGTAAACTCCGGATAAAGCCCGGAATCAGGTTCTGTCTGGTCCCGTTTTTCTGTTGTTTTCTGCGAGTCTGATGACTCTACATCACTTCCGGGTATGACACATTAGTTCACGCCTCTAGGCGCTGTGCGTGCTGGCGTCACAATATTGACATGTCAAAGAATAAATGTTTCTGTCCTAAATGAATTTCAAGACATCATTTTGTGTTCATGTGCCTTTGAGCTTTCAGTAGTTTCCATGTCTTCTGAACTTCAAGATAAGGAAGTTAAACTGCCAAAATAAAAATGAACTGAAATGTAAAAAAGAGTTATGGGTAAACAAAAATTAGAAAGGAGCTTAACTCAAAACACTTGAAAACAAAAATCCTACAGATAATAAAAATAAGAAATTATACTGTTAAAAATTAAGAAATACAACAGAAATGATGAAAACGTATAGAAATTGCAATATTAAAAAATTATGAGGACAAAAGAAACATTATTTAACAAAAACTTATAGTGGGGCAAAATAATATTTCGTCCGCCACTGATTGTACAATTTGTCCTACTTCTATAATGATGATGAGAGAGGCCTGGTTTCATCATAGTGTTGCGCAGTTATATCTAATGCCCTCTTCGGTAGGGATTGCAAATATGGCTTCATGTTTAAGGAACAAATGAAAGTGTGATTAAGCTTGAATCATTATCAAACAGATAACCAGTTTATTTGATGGAGGAGGTTTGCCAAAGTCCAACAGCAGATCAGAGCTGCATCCTCCTACCCCCATGATTAAGTTAATACCCCCATGATTACAAATGTACTCAATAAGCGTCAGAAGAGACTGCAACCAGTGGCTGATGCTGTTGTTTGTACACATTGCGGCCCCTTGACCACACTACTTTACAATTCCCCTGAGTTGGGTATTTTCAGCTTACCACAAGAACTTGTTGAGCTTTTATAAGTAATTTGCTCTGATGTTACCCCAATAGATAGCAGAAGACACCACACTCTCTACAACAGACTTATGGAAGATATGCAACATCCTGCTGCAAACACTAAAGTATCTAAGTAAGCTCCTTTAAGTACCACTGTTCTGCCCCTCCTTGTAGACAGCTTGAGAGTTTTGCCTCCAGTTTCCTGTCCACCTTTACTGCACACAACTGTCTACTGAGTATTTGTGCAGGTGAAGGGACTGTCTTTCAATAGAAGTTGGAGGCGTAGGCCTCCACCCGAGTTTTCTGGAGTTTCTGACAAAGTAAATCAAGTTTAATTTACTACAGAAATCAAAGCACATGATCTCACACTGCTGTTTGCCTTGTCTAAATGATAGTGAGTTTGTTGAAGTAGGTGTATGATGGAGTCTTCAACTTTAACTCCACAGCAATAAACATGCAGGGTGACACAGGTGTGCCAATAAGAGTCTCTCTAGGACCCTCATGATGTAGGATGTTGTGGCAACATGTCTGTGCTCATTAAGCACTGAGGACTGAGTTTTTTTTTTTGTAGCAGAACAAGGCAGGAGGTCTTCTACAATACTGGAATCGTCTTGTGGGTCAGGCTAAGGTTTTATAATGCTGGGGATGAGATTCTGTAGAAATACCCAAAGCTGCTGTGCACAGGCCTTCAGGGACTGACACCATCTGAACTTACGGTGATTCAGTCTCCTCAGGTGCCTTTTCACAGCTTGGCTTAGAAAAACACGCAGCAGAAGGGTTCATGGCAGACATGCAAGATCAAACATCTTAGGTAGGACAAAGAGGCTTTAGGTCAAAGGAGGAAAGGGTGTCTGTTTAACTGTGGGCAAGATAGAAGGATGTTGAACTTGTTTCTGAAATGAATGTATTGAAGAATTTTTTCAGTTTATTGGCCTCTTGAAACTTATCTGATCCTCCTGCTTGAAACCTGTGATCTTCTTTATCACTGACCACACATCTCTGATATTGCTCTATTGCTCTGAGTTTGCTTCCTAGCTTCTTCTAGAATTCATTCTTACTTTCTCTGATCTTGACTGTAAGTTGCTTCTGTATACTCCTCTATAATCCTGTCTACCCTCCTAAAGGCTAGCTTTTTTTTGTTTTACAGGTCCTTGAAATCACCGGTGACCTAAGATTTATTATTTAGGAAGCATCTGACCATTTTGGTGGAGACAGTTTTATCTACACACACTAGTTTATGTACTCACTTACACTTAGTTATTGCATTAATGTAGCTGACACAAGTGCATCACAGCCTGTAGCCCCCCCCCCCAAAAAAAAAACACAACAAAACAAAAAAACAACAAAAACCTTGCTGTGCTTTTTCAGCTTCCTGTGACCTTCTTCTTACAGCTCTCAATGCAGGTGGTCTCTTATAAAGTGGCTTATACTCTGATTACAGTCTCAAATTTGTTGGATTCAACAGGTTACAAAATTGCTGCATAGCTATATATACACTGCTCAAATAACACATCCTAGATCTGGATGAAATATTCTAATTGAATACTTTGCTCTGTACAAAGTTGAATGTGCTGACAAAAAAAAAAATAATCACACAAAAATCATCAATGAAAATCAAATTCATTAACCTATGGAGGCCTGGATTTGAAGTCACACACAGAATTAAAGTGGGAAAAACGACTACAGAGTGATCCAACTTTGATGTAATGTCTTTAAAACAGGTACAAATGAGGCTCAGTTTTTGGCGTGGCTTCCACATGCCTGTTTGACCTCGCTACAACCCCTGGACATGCTCCCATCCTGATGAGCTGGCAGATGGTTTCCTGAGGGATATCCTCCCAAACCTGGACTAAAGCATCCGCCAACTCTCGGACAGTCTGTAGTGCAACGTGACATTGGCGGATAAATCGAGACATGATGTCCCAAATGTGCTCAGTCAGATTCAGGTCTGGGGCCAGTCCATAGCTTCAATGCCTTCATCTTGCAGTAACTCTGGACACACTACAGCCACATGAGGTCTAGCATTGTCTTGCATTATTAGCTGGAGCATATTTTGCCAGCTTTCTTGCCACAGCTCGCATTTGATGTGCCATCCTTGATGAGTTGCACTACCTGAGCCACTTGTGTGGGTTGTAGAGTCCGTCCCATGCTACGAGTGTGAAAGCACCAAAAACATTCAAAAGCAACCAAAACATCAGCCAGAAAGCATAGTTACTGAGAAGTGGTCTATGGTCCCTACCTGCAGAACCACTCCTTTATTAAGCGTGTCTTGCTAATGCCGATGATTTCCACCTGTTTATTCCATTTGCTCAACAGCATGTAAAATTAATTTTCAGTCAGTGTTGCTTTGAAACAGCAAGCTTGTTGATTTGCATACCAAGAATAAAATACTTACAAGTTCTTGAAGAAACTTTGTGTTCAAAGCGTTTGGTTTGTACGATCCAAAACCTTCACACGGATGCTGGTCCAAAGGTATCGGCTGAACCTGGAGATAGTTCTTTCTTCTCCTGTGAGACAGAGGACAAACTGACAGAGACTGCAGAGATGATGCAGCAGACTTTTTAATGACATTTAATCAGACATGATGCTGCGGCAGTAAAGACACAAAAGACCCTTCCGAGTCATCATCATCCTAATCGGTCACAGAGACAGACGTGGACAGAAATGCACAAAAATCAAAGAATCAAAGACAAGGACAGATGTGGACAGCAGCTTAGCTTCTCCAGGTCACTTATACTGATGAATCAGTCAGATTATAGATTGTTTAATGCCGTTTATATACTGATTATTAGTATTAATATTATTACACACTGAGTAACTCAGAATAATCTTTAAAGTAGCAGTCCATCACCTGAGGAACCAATGTGAGTCAGCTTCTTCTGGTTCCCTCCTCTAACACTGGGAATTTTCTAAAAAATGAAGGAAAATGTCCTGTTAAACAGCTTTAGAATCCTGCTGGACCTACACCAAAGCAACCATAAGGCTTCATGGACTAAACACAGACAGAATCAACATCGGGCCCATTAAGTAGGTCCATCCCTACCTCAGTTCACCTCAGCATAAAGTCTGTAATCAGTGTTTTCCTTCGCTCCAGAGATCAAGATGATCTGCGACTCACTGAGATGTTCAAAGTCCCTGTTCCAACTTGTTCCAGAACATCCAGTTTCAGTATTAGTGTAACGACAGAGGAAGTGTTGATCCAGGCCATAAAGCAGAGTCCAGACACTGAGGGACGCTAAAGAAACTAAGAATAAGATCATCATCAACCAGCCAGTCAGCATGGGAGGTCGGCAGTACCCAGAGGCAGAGTGAGTATGTCAGAAATGGTTTTGGGATCTAGTTCTTACGGTCTAGTCTGATTATTCTCTGGATCACTTCCCGTTTTTATACCTGACACAAACTGATCTCTTTTCTCGTGTAAATGCACAGAAAAAAATGGCAGAACCTTCTTCAGAACCTTTGAAAGTACCAAGATGGGGAACCTAAGAGCACTAACATTTGCATAAGGACACAGAAGTCTTCAGGAACGTCGAGATTCCAGTGAAAGGGCAGAAATTATTCAATTGCTCGATCCGGAATTTCTGCAAGAAGGATTTTAGGAACCTGAATCAAATAGAACTTTTTATTATATTGAGGATTAAGCAACTTTCCTGAACTCTCAAAGCCTTGATGAAGTTTAGCAGAAAACTGGACACCTAGAAAGAACTACAGAGATTGAACCCGAAAACTAATACCTTGGAGCATTTTCAGAACCAGAGCTGACTACAAGGAAGCATTTTTGGAAATTAGAATCTTAGAGTAGAAACCCATATCCCTTCAGGCACATGATAACATTCTCAGGAACCTTATTAGGAATCCTGAGGTCTTTTACAAACACATGTTGGCTTTGTGAAGTCATTTAGGTTTCAGAACCAAGTGTGGGAACCCGTACCAGATCCCAAGGCTTCACCTCTGCAGACGCTAACATTCAGAAGCCACTGAATCTTTGGAAACTTTGCCGCTGATCCAGGAGTACTTGAAGAACTTTAAAGGAACCCAGGAACAGTGTTTAAAATCTTGTGATTGTTTAGAAACGTCATTAAAGTCTCTCTGTGATCAAACATCCAGATGGTCAGTTTTAGACATCCCAACCGCACATCGCAACAGAAACTTATTCCATCTCTGTGAGGAGTTTCTGGGTCCAGTTTGTTCGACCCTCAGCAGAGGGAATAATGTTGATGTGCAGCTGTAACCATGACAACTGGTTTCAGGACTTGTTGTCATCATAGAGATCAAGCGAGGCTTGGATGTCTGGCAGCTCCATCTCGGAGACGATGTTCCGAGGAGACATGGAGTTCCTGTTGAAGAAGTGACCTCCACCTGCAGACATCGGAACAAAAGCATCAAAACTAGAATCACGAATCAATTTATGGTATGTTCAAGTTTGAGAACTTAATCTCAGCAACAATTAACGGATGAATTGACAATTTAATCCTGCTTTAGACCATTTAGACCACTACGCTGTTAGACATTATAATTGCTGTGTGATAAATCATGTGAAAACCATGGAGAACCTCAACAATCCCTCGCAGGGTCATGGCCACCATGTTGAAGAACATGATTCATCTCAATATGGCCTTTATATAATAATTGCAAAGTAATTTGTTTCCTAAGATGATGCTAAATATTCCATTTTTAATTTATTTACACTAATCACTCTGTGCAACATGTAATTTATGTATCGTTTACTGCAAGATTGCTTCACCTATAAAGAAATGCAAGCCAGTGAAAACTAACCTCTGCCAGTGGACAGACAGAGGAGGAATAATGATGGATGCGGCCATGTTAGCTGTGAGGGAAGTTGTGTGCGACGCCTTTTTCAGTTACAAAAGTGGGTGAGTGATGCAGTACATAAATGAGGAGGGTGGAAATTAATGTTTTTATCACCTTAAACTTTAGTAAAAAATTGTTATGACAAGAAGCTGTTTATAATTGTAGTGTTGAGGTGGTCATAACATCGACAGCAGGCTTTTGTTCATTTTTTACAGTTGTCAAAACTTTTTGGTTTTGGAAATATAATAAACTGTGTTTCTTTTTCTATATATTTTGAGTAATTTTGTCTCTGAAATCCACTGACAACATTTAGCCTTTTATTACATGTTTTTTTTTAAACAAAATTCCCATATCTGCTATGCCTTTTAATGCAAAATCTTATAGGGGTTCACAACAACAGAACTGGACTTGTAGGAGTTCATTTCTGGATGAATCGAGATTGCTTATTGGTCAGTTGATGACGAGCCTCTAGGTTTGACTGACAGGTGGCGTCTTGTCAATTGTTTTTCTTCTTCTTCTTTTCTGTAATCTTGAAAGTTAATATACTGATGTAAATCCTTCATTACAGGGTGTGTGCGTGTAATATCAGTTTATAGTTGATATACTAACAGTTAAAATGGCAAATTAGTCAGGACATTCAACCTGAGACTGCCACTGCTGCCACCCTCTGTCTTAAAGGGGAATTGCTTTTTCCAGAGTGGAACACGTCCACATGGGAACAACAAATCACCTGGCAAGGAGGGCCACAGGGTCTGCAGATTATTGGATAAGCATCGAATCCAGTGGCGACCCCTGACCTTCCCCTAGCTCTGCCCCTCTACTGAATTATAGGATAACCTCACTGTCACACTAGGTGTGTCATTGAAGCACTAATTACACATAAACTGTTTTTTTTAACTCACAACAGTCTCACAAATAGGTTTCTATGTAATGTTTAAACTGCTGAGTTACTTAAGTTTTTGGTGCTGATTAGCCTTTAATGTCTGTTGCATTTCTAACAGATAAGTGACTCAAATCTAGTTAAAATGTCTTTAAATATGGTGCACATCAGCTTTAATCTGCTGCATATAACTGTAAAACTATATTTGAGTAAAAGTCTTTGCACTCCAGAGGAAAGTTTTTAGAAAAATATTCTAAAACTGCTTTATTTCTTTAAAAGTTTAGTGATTCGGTTTAAAATAGCACTAAAGAGTAAAGTAGAACGTTGTCGATAAGCTGTATTTTTTTTCCTTTAACGTTTATTTAAATTTGATAAACTGCATCAGTGTGTAATAGTGCTCACTGGCATTTTTTGTGCCAAAAGTCCATTGTTAACAATAACTGGATCAGGCAGCAGTTTTTCATGCATATTTCATAGCTTGTATTTAAATGAAGTTTTTCAAAATTAATTCAAGTTATTTCTCATTTGTTTTCATCCAACAACACAAAGAAAAAAAACCAATACATTTATCAGCTTTGGTAAAATAAAATTGAAGATTTCCAGCATTATACTTGACTTTAAAGTTACAATTTAGTTCAAGTTTCAATGTACAAATGTAGTCCAGTGTAAAGTTGTCTTTATTTTATGTAAAGATGCTGAAGGTCTTGTTCAGTTGTATGTCAACATCCATTTGTTATGCATAATTATAAATTATACACATGTACTAAAATGTAAACTTATTGCACTTTAGAAAACTTTTATTTGTCCCACACCAGGTAAACTGCATTAGTACCAGAGAAACAAAGTAAGAGATGTCTCAAGCTTCATTTTACTTAAAATACTCAAAATTAATACAAAACTACGATAAAAATAACGCAAGTAAGAAGTAATACGCAGCTATATAGGATATTGGTTCATATCCAAAGCAATTCAGGAGCCTATGACAGAATTTGGTTGTCAGGCATAGATTCAAATATTCTAACCATTTAATACACCGTCTGAAGAATGCAGCAGGAAATAAAGACCTGCAGAATCTCCCTCAGGGTCAACATCTGCTTGGTTGTTGGACGTTAATATAAAGTTGTTGTGGTTCAGTGTATATCTGTACAAAGGCTCCTGTACCTCAGTGTATATTTGTATCTTCGTGTAAAGTCAATGTTTCTATCCTGTTGCTGTGGCTCTCCTGTGATCTTACTTGTAATTGCCACACTGATGTCAGCGGGTGTTCTGGGTGTGGTCTCAGAGTGGGGGGGGCTGAGTGGCTCCAGGCTGATGGAGGGCTGGTTGTGATCTCTCAGCGGCGCCCTCTGGCTACCTGATGAATGGCCAACACCCAAACGCTCTACATCCAGCACCACAGTGTCCACACAGGGAAGACTGGTCTGAACAAAAGAGGAGAAAGGTCATTCTTCACACCTGTCTTACAGCGTTTGATGTCGGTGTTGACTTACCATGATGCCTAGGGCTTTGAGGATGTTCAGTTTACACATGGGACAGGTGCAGTGTTCATTTAGCCATGGGTCCACACACACTTTATGGAAGACGTGTCTGCAGGAAACCCACAGAAGTTATCAGTTAGTCCTGACAGAGATTCAGAGATCTAATCTTGATTCCCAGCTGGAGTCATACAGCTATCAGCTCAGGAACCCAAACTAATACTGCTTTGACCCACTACAATATCAGTTTTTATGTTTCTAACTGTTTTTCTTTAAAAGACAGTTTAAATATTTAAGTTTAGCTCCAAAGATAAAACAGCACACAAACTAAAACCTTGTCAAGATAGAAATGTGATGCTTATTTTAGCAATCTATCAAATGGCTGCTCACACTGAGCCTGGTTCTGCTGGAGGTTTCTTCCTGTTAAACTTTTTCCTCTCCACTGTTGCTACATGCATGCCTGGTGTGAGGGATTGCTGCTGAATCAATGAGTCGATGCAATCAGCTGGTTTTCCTTAAAAAAACCTTTAACTAGTTTGATTGAATTGTCTTTGTAAAGTGCTTGGAGATGACACGTGTTGTGAGTTGGCGCTATATAAATGAACTGAATTGAATTAGATCAACTGGTCACACCCACGGAGGTGATCCTGTCACCCTGTAAACCCACTCATTGAGGCATGGCGTTAGATTCAGACTCACTTGCAAGGCAGAATTCGGACCACGTCGTTGAGCTGGTACGCTTCAATGCACACAGCACAGTGGTTAAAGTCCGGATCCGTTTCCTTTAGAACACATGAAAAACATACACCTGTAATGTGGTCGGGATTCAAGAATCATTGGGACGCTTTTACATGTCAGTCCCATTATTTTACATTCAAGGGTCAAACAAGAATTAGCGCCTTTCACACATGAAATTAATCGAGTAAATTACCGGGTTAGCTCTTATTAAATACGGTGGGATGGATGTACCTAATATCATCTGCAGGTGGCAGTATTATAAAGGATAAAGCTTTACTGATCAAACCGGAATCAAAAGAAGAATTTAGCTGTCTGTCACATACCTGATTAGTAATAACAAATAATGGCTTCGGCAGCAGGGGTTCTTAAAGTTTCAGTAGCATTATGGAAACTAGCGAAGAAATATAAGTGTATTTTACAGTCAGAGAAGCAAACGGCAAGAAGATCTAAACAAAGACTAGAGCAGTTAGTCGCCCAAAAACATGAAGAGAAGCAGGCAGTGGCATTTGTCATAGATGCTGAGGTTAACAACAAGCAGCAGGAGTCAAGGCTGTTGTTAGGCAACGTCTCACTACAGTGGAGGAGCTAGAAAATGTTAAAGGAGGCACAAAATGTCTAGGCAGGGGGGGGGGGGCAAAGCTGGGCCTCTCCATCGAAATACATGAGAGCTATCAAAACAGTGCAAGAAAGAAATATTTTTGCGCCATTTTCTCTTCTAAGAAACAAAGAAAACTTCTAAGATGAGGCTAAAGAATAAAAACAAATGTTTTCGTTCAGATTCAGAAAATGAACTCAAATTATCACAAAGAACTGATATCGGTCATCTGGGCAGAAAAACATCTCACAAAAAAAGCAAAATCTAAAATATGTTTTGGCATTTATACCTAGAAGAATTCGTTTTCAGCCGATCCAGTTGTCTTCTCTCTTTCTTTAATTTTAAAGTCTTCTAATCTTCGCCACTTATGCTAAAAAAATGTTTCTATCCTCACTCATTTCTTCAGCTGTTAAACTTTTAGTGGCTTTCTTCTCTTGTGATATTCCTTGTCTTTCGATCACTCTCCCTTAGTCTAATCTTGTCTAAATTCTCATCCTGCTTTTAAATTTTCTCCACCATCCAATGTTTTCATTTCAACATTTTTCTGCATTTAGAAATATTGCATTAGAAGAGCTCTCTGGAAGCGGCAAAATTAAAATGACCCTGGCTTGAGATGGTTTTAACTTTAAAAAAAAAGTACAAGTGCATAAGAGAAGATAGAAGCACATTTGTAGAATAAATTCCAACGCAGCAAATAAACACCCCACATGAATGATGAGCTGAATTTGTATTTCATTTGTCTATTTCTTTTTCCAATTTAAAACCAACAGTAAAACTACGAGAAACTACTGTCTTTTTTTTACTTAAAAAAACAGTTCATTTTTTGATTCAACACCTCCCTACTACATTAAATAGAATATAAATTAATTTTTTACTGTAAAACAGGAGAATCACATTAAGGTGAAAGTTAAAACCTTCAAGTGTTTACAAACATTGAAAAGTATTGAGTTTTATTTTGTGTAATGTAAATACAAGGATGTATTAAATTAGTATTTAATTTATCCATAGGAGAATTATTTGGAACACTCAACTCTAAAGACTTAGAGCAAAGAGGCTCTGCAGATTGAGAACAGGGCTCTGGCTGCCCTGTAAAAATAAACAATTAATTTTAAGATTTGAATTTCTGAATCGGCGATAATCTATCCCGTCTGCACTGATCAGAGAGGCTTGCTGATTAACACAGACAGCATAGGTTATCCCCGACTCAGAAATGAAAAGGCACTGTTCTCAGTTTAAAATGTGAACAATTTTAATCAGAATAAAATTAGAAAACAAAGCAGAACAGTTGGTTTTTGTGGGGTTTTTTTTATTGTTGGTTTCAAGCTGAAACACCATTTAGAAATGTTGTTTTCAGGGAAGCCAATTTATTATTTTTATATATAATACAAATCTAACTTATAGTATATATTAGACATACAATAGAATACATTCTTAATTTTATATACTACAAATAATTAATGTTTAATCTGAAGTCTGTAAGGGGATTTTGGACAAATTGTAGCATTGTATTTATATTAAAGTAGGGGTCAGCTGGGTGTGCAAGGCTCTGTGGTAGGGGGGGCTGCCTTCTCCAGCCCCCCTGTAGATCTGCCCCTGCATCGTTTGCATAAACACTGACTTGGATCAACCAGCATGGACAGAAAACACTTTAGGCTCTTTACCTTGTCCCCTTTCTTCACTGTCCGTGTTGTCAGCTTCCCAATGGCTCTCTTAGCTGCATCCCCAAGACGACGCTGGCAGGCAGAGACAACAGAGTTTAGCGTCCAAGACAAAGACCTTAAAGTTACAAAAAACGCCATCCATAGAAAAATGAACAACCTCAGAGTGATGTCCAAAATTATTATGATGGTTTATGGCCCAACAGCTCCGTCACCAGTCCTCTATCAATAACTTTCAACTTTAACTAGTGAAGGTCGTTGTTTGTTAGAAATAAAAATGAAGAAAACTACAATTTCCAGCAGTTCAGCAGCAGAACAGCTTTTCATTACTTTCAGTAAATGGAGACAGAATCAGCTGCAGGTAGTGACCTGAACTGGTTGCACCTGAACGCAGCATTCTGATGTTCATCTCCACCTGACTTTGGACCTGCTGTGTTCTGGTTCAGGATAACAGGATCCTAATGCTGCGTTCAGGTGCAGCATTACGATACCTGAACCCTGTGTTTTCCTGAGCTCGGTGCTCCCTCTGAATGCAGCACGGCAGTGTGCAATCAGCTCACCTGGCTGCGGTCGCGGCTGCTGCTGTAGCGGATCTTCTGGATGAAGTAAAAGATGAGCCAGGCAGAGGAGATGATCATGAGGACGATGAAGGAGATGGAGACGAACACCAGCGAACCGCGGTTCATGTTTTTGGCAGGATTACGGTAGCTCAGAGATACCAGCACTGTCAGGTTCCGTTCAAGGTGAGCCAGGATCTCCTTACCATAAGCCTCAGTGATCATCACAGCCACAATGTCACCGGTACCTGCACCCAGAACCACAATCAGAACAAGAATCACATCCATCCTCTGTGAAGACACCATTTCTGGATCAAAAGCAGCCTCTCTGCCCCCCTCGGTTTACTGATCTGATACTTTCTCTTTATCTCTCAGGGAATCCAGAACCCTGCACGGAGAGTCAGTAAGACCCGGTTATTTCTAGGCTCTGGATGCTGTGACCTTCCGATCTGTAATCAAGCTGGACCTTCTCACACAGAGAGGTCACAGGGGAATCCATCCTGACTGACTAAATTTACTCTCATTGATCGACATTAAGCTGCTGAACCAACACAGATAAAAAAGTCTATCTTTAAAAGGTTACAAAACTGAGGTCAAAGGTTCAAAACGAAGGTTCTGACCTTCATGGCCCATCTTGACGGTCTTGTCGGTGGAGTTGTTGTAGACGAGGACTGCTGAGGCGTTGTAGGCAGCCGCCTTCAGGATCTTCTCTTTGAAGGTGCAGTTACCTCTCTGCAGCAGCGCCACCCAGTGGACGCTTCGGGGAGGAACCAGGAAACGAGTGTTTGGATCACAGCCCTGCCGGTCCACCACTGTGGAGACACAATGTTACCATGGTAACTGACACATCACAGTGTTTTTCCCAGGTTCAGGGGTGCCATTGTGTTCATGATGAAGCATCTTTTATTTACACAGTGTAAAAGGAAAACTCTGTGTTTACACCTTTAAGCTTTCTCTCCCTAATTATTTCCTGAGAAGAAATCATTCGAACCAAACCCTTTAAATATCACTTCATAATGTATTTGTATTGAATTACTATGAGGTATGACAACAGATTTTGACAGAAATTGTAATCTTAACCAGAACAGAGAAATTGCTTAGAGTTACAGATGGCAGCGCTTGATAACCGCGCTCGCTTTCAACGGACGTCAGCCAAGGATCACTACCACAGAAATTCTTTATATTCTATCATGTCTTGCCACATCATCATAGGTCACAGGATTGCATCATACATGTTTGTAAATTGGAGACATCTCAAACTATTACCCTGTGTTCCAGATCCAGATATAGGACACTGCTCCCATTCCATTCCCAAAAACCTTTTTATTTGATATTGCCTATTCTTACATTTTTTAACTCTATTCATTCACCATTTTCAAAATGTTTATATTTATTTTGCTTATTTTTAATCTGCTTTTTAAATCTTTTTAATTTTCTTATACAAGCACTTTGAATTGTCCTTGGCTAAAAGGTGCTATATAAATAAAGTTGCCTTGCCAAATCTTTGCTACCTACAGAATAAACATGGTAACTGCATATCCGGAAAGAAAAACATTAACCTTAAAACTTAACAGGAAGGTATTGTTAGTTTAACAGACTCATACATCATTAATAGAAAAAGTACTTCCAGTACAAATAGTTTAATGTTGCAAATATATTAATAATAATGAGTAACTTCATTAGTATTACTTATTACTTCAACTAATGAGTAAATTCAGACGAATGCAATGAGAGCCCCTCTGGATGTTGTTGGCCAAAAACAAAACATTAAAACTTTAAGACAGTTAAAAATATGCATGTTAATATGAACTAAGTTTATGATATCTTAAAAACACTAGTTGTCTTCCTGCTAAATATATTTTAAACCACTGACATTTAAAGATCCTAACAGGACAAAAAAAAAAAAAAATGGACAAAATTCCTTGCATAAAGTCTATGAATGTAACTTGGGCCTGATTGAAATGGATTATTAGCAGCCAGGATATGTGATGGTAGGAGGGTGGAACATTGATTGAACACATCACTACAATGGGGTAAAATAGCTGTTATGAAGCACTTTGAAATAATAAACTTTAAAAAGATGACTGTTTTGATTGAATGATTATTTTCTCTGTCGACCCCCTAATAGGTTTAGCATCACTGGAAGTGAAATATTTTGGCATTTTATCCAAACAGGGCTCAACTTTCTCACTGCTTATTTCAGTGGATAGAGGGTCAAACCTCAGCGGGGATTTCTCATAGAGACTGACAGGCGGCGTCTTGGTGCTCCAGAGTGGAGGGGAGAGTGCCTCTGAGAGCGGGCTCAACAGCGGATTAATGCGCAACGTACTCCTGAAATCAGGTGCATTTTAGCGCACATTTAATGCAGCTTAATGACTGCACTTATGAAGTTTGACGATACATATTTTACCAATAATTTTACGCAATTTACAGGGGAGGTTTAGCCTCCCTAGTATTTAATGAGAAATTGCCACTGCTTTGTACTATAGGCATTAATACATGAATACGCTTTTGCAGGAAAATGTAGAAGAATTGACCCATGGTTCTCATCATGCATTGAAATCCTGAGGAGTTGCAGCTTAACAGGGTAAGGAAAAAAAACTGCAATAAAAAAAATTATGGGAAAAGATCAACTGATGAGAAGTAGAAAGAAATATATCCGACTAACAGCAAATCCAAATAGACAAATTAGTTGTTTTATTTGATTGCACCACAATGCATTTACTCCTGGCTGAAAGTCAGAGGTGATCTGAACATGGACAGACAGTTCTGGTGCCAGGCTGACCCAAGGAACAGGTATCGAGGTTATATCTATCCCCAGTTTAAAACTCCAGTGGGTCTAAATTCACTTCCTGTCTGCAATAACAACATTCCCCAGGGGTCAAAGAGGAAATATTCCACAGCTCTGAGTTCCTGACTCAGTTATAACTTCATTTAACACCTCAACAGCTTAATCACAGGATGGTTAGTGTGTTTGAAGCTACAGAGCTGCTGCTGCTCCTTCCAGCAGATCTCTGCAGTGTCCTTGGAGCGCCTGACTGTAATCTGACACTTCAGAGCAAAGAGGCTCCGTCCTTCAGTAGCCTGAAAACCTCTGCAGTGTCTCAACCGGACACTCATACACAGGTACTGCATCCTCCAGACAAAACACACAGCTGCAATGCCATCTACAAGAAAAAAAAAACCCACAAAGCAGCAGAAATGTCTATGAGAAAACCAGAAACAACAACAAAAAAACAGTTGGAGTAACTATAGCCAAAAAAATACACAGTCGTACCTGCAAAAGAAAAAACACAACAAATCAAACACAGCTGCAGGAGAAAACTACAAGCCAGGTTGTTGTGACAACAGCAAGGTTGAGAGCTGAGCTTAGATGCCTGCTTTGAGTGAATAAGTCTGAATGAATCAAATCAAGCAGTCAGCTTGTAATATACAGAGAAAAGCTCCTGAAAAGCCTTAAATGAAAAACTCCTGGTCCAAACCATTTCACGAGCTGTTAGGATTCAGACCATGTTCAGAAGCACAATTAGTTCAGTCAAGAATCTGTTCAGTCAGTGAGAGATGATGGCTGAAGACCAGAGAGATGTTGGCTACTCGTTTCCAGCCAACTGAAACTAAAATAACCAGGATCTTTTTACAGATGGCAAAAATGTTAGAGCCCCTATCAACGGGATCAAACTAACACCTGGAACTCCTCATATCTCTTATCCACAGGACCAGATTAACTATCATTATCAAAATAATATGCATATATATCGCTAAAAGCCGCTTAGACAGTGGTTACCTCATGCTGTGACCCCTGAGGGGTGTGGAGGGACTAAAATTAAATAAATATAACATTAAATTTACATGAAAAAGAGACGTTTAAATAAGTAAATGAATGTACCATGAAATAACTACATTTACATATTATTTATTTGTTGAATATATTATTAAATTAAATACTGCTTATTTTGGTAATTTAGCAAAGTCCCCAGTTGCAGAGCAGTGGCAGGCCACTGCTATAAAGAGGATAGTCAAATAAAGATGATCATGAAGAGACATCTAAACCGAAACATCAGGGGCCTCCTACCTAAGCATTAAAGGATCCTTCCAAGGAGCTTTGGCTCCAGAGTTATTCAAATAGCTGCTTTAAGTGACTCTGAGCAAGGAAATGAAACTTTTATCTTAGTGAGGTGGTTGGGTTTACCTTGTTGCTTGGTATGACACGGACTTCAAAGAGCTGTGATTGGTTGACACAATAAACAACGAAACACAAATGCACTTCTAGAAAACAATGGAGAATAGGGTGGGCATTTATTACATTTATTAAAAACATCATTTATCCTCATTGTGATAAATTTATAATCAAAATAACTATTTTGACGTATCGTCTAAGCAGTAAATTAGAATAAGAAATGATAAAAACTCAAAAATAGGGTGAATTGTGATATTAAAACAGATATTTTCTTCTTTTGTTCCATTCTATTGTTACATTGGTAAAAATCAAAGAGTATGAATGAATGCGGTTACTATGTTTAGTAATGTTAATCAGGAGTGATAAACATCATTCTTTATGTAACTAGAGTCAGATAATCACAACCATACGTTTATCTAAGAATGACTCCAAAGAATTATTGATTACTGATCATCAGTTTTATTGTTATCACTATAGTACCACATTGTATTGTGATAAGCTTTAAAGGACACATACTATTAAGGAATGAGAACCACCGACCCATTTATTTGGTTACATTAACCTTAAACAGAGGCTGAGTTTTTTATCAGGTTGCTGATTTTACAATTTGATTTTATCCTGGACTGACCTGCTTCAGTATTTCACATTTGATGACCAAATAGCTCAAGATAAACAGCGCCTCCTGTTGGTACAGCTGATTGAGGAGAATAGAGAGGCACTGAAGATAAACCTGTGTGCTTTGTGAATACAGACCCTGATGAAGGCCATTCCTGAATATAACTTAGTTGTTGAGGTGTGAGCAATGACTTTATCTTTACAGTAACTTAAGTCAACGACTTATCCTCTCGAGTCCGACGTGAACCAGAACCAGGAAAGACAAAAACACCTTTCAGTTATTTGTTGATTGAAACATCCTCCATATATAACCTACACTTTAATGTTCCTATTTACTTCTTTCCTCGTGGCCTGACTAACACCTGCTTCTCCTTATTACTCTGCTGACCGGGAACATTCTGTGTCACAGCCTCCTAAGTGCCAGACGAGGCGCTGAGAACTTTCCAAAGAGGAAAAGGCTGGAAAACCTGAAACTGGATGAATATCTACAAATGTTCTGGTTGCTAATTGTTCTGATCAGAACCTGAACAATGTGCTTGTTCTCTGGGTTCTGAGTATCTGGTTAGTTATGTCACCAGTGGATGCTGTGTACCTCCGTGATGCGGCGCCGGTGTGAGGACGATGCCGCGGGCGTCCATTCTGGGGGAGTCCTGGCCATAGGTCCCGTCTTCGCTACTCATCATGTGGACAGCAAAGCCCCGGTCCATGACAGTAGCATTCACTGTGGCGTCCTCTATGGAGTTCCTGTCAGAACGTCCTGTTGATACGGAGCGGGCCTGGACCACAACCTGGACCAGGACCAGCATCAGGACCGCAGAGAGAGGGAAACGGGTCCACCTGTGCAGGTTCATGATCCAGGTTACATGAAACCTGTCAGAAAGGAAAAAAAAACAAAGGACATACATATCTTTATTATCCCAACATGTCCAACCCTTTCTTTTCCACGATGTCCAGCTGTGCCCAACTTTAATCGATCCAACTGTGTCCACTACTGACTTCATCTCTCTGTTTCCCAGAGTCCTGAAGGATGTCCAAAATATTCAAGCTCCTCATTTTCAAACATCATATTTTGATTTTTATAGGTATCTGTTTTATTATGCATTGTTTACATTCTGAACAATCCGTCTTCATTTGCCTACCAGTTGTACCTGTATTTTCCTGTCTTCATAAACTGGGCAAATAAAAATGGTTCTGAATCTCAGAGACACAGAGGATGTCCTGCAGTGAGTTTTTAAAATCCCCCTTACCTTTAAAAGTTCTATCTTGTCTCCCTGTGTCTTTCAGATATTTTTCTGTTTGGTTGTCTCAAATGTGTCCTCTTGACTTTTTGTGCGTGTCTCGGGATGTCTTCCAGATGTTCCACTTGTCTCCGGATCTCTCGTGTGTCCCACAGATGTTTTGTCTCTGAATGTCCTCCAGATAAACATGGGACACTGGACGTTTCCAGAATGCCCTCCAGATGTTACCCTGTCTCTGAACGTCCTCCAGATGTTACCCTGTCTCTGAACGTCCTCCAGATGTTACCATGTCTCGGAATGTCCCCAGGATGAGCTCTCGTGCCTCTGGAAGTCTCCCGGGTGTCTTCCAGATGCTGATATTTACAGAAGGGCTCAGGTTCACAGGCAAGGCGGTTCTGGGTACATCAAGACATGGGTCTGTCTCATCTGGACCTCCTGCAGCTAAACGTCTGTCTGGATCTGATCCGGGTTTGGTGAGGGGTTCTGCAGTGAGCCCAGCTCCAGTCTCTGCGTTTTGTTCTCGCCTTCGGCTGTTGATTCGACCCGGTTCGGCTCCAACGCCTCCGACGCGGGCCGCCCCCGCTCCGTTCGAAGACGAATTTCCGCAGGTTCTAACTGATCGAAACAGACTGGCGGTTGGTCTTTTGTTCGGTTCAGCTCCGGCGCGAGTTGCTCGATACCTCAGCTGCGTTTCTGAAAGCGGCGCACTGCGCAAGCGCGAAACATCAGTAAGGGAGGCCTCAGAGCGCGAGTTTGATTCACCTTCTTGTGAGGATGCCTCTCGTGAATGTCGCGATAGATGCCGAGATTTTAGTCAGCTGTTTGTCTGCTGATCAGGTTCCATATCGATCAGCGATCGGTGATCGGGGAGGAGACTGACACCTGCTGGACAACGTCTGAATGCAGCTGTAGGATCAGAACTCTCCAAACCTCTGCAGCGACTGGCTGAACCAGGGAGGATTTCAATGACCAAACC
Organism: Jordanella pulchra; assembly: GCA_034780135.1. Lineage (NCBI taxonomy): Eukaryota > Metazoa > Chordata > Actinopteri > Cyprinodontiformes > Cyprinodontidae > Jordanella > Jordanella pulchra. Next base: position 5,990 of record JAUZNJ010053512.1, on the reverse strand, counting down.
TTTGAAGATGGGGTTATATTTATGCTTCACACATTAGCTCTATCAATCAACACCCTCCCTCAGTCTCGCTCTGCTCCTTATGGCTCAGCTGCTCCACACCTTCATCCTATATCAATTTCATCCCTTCCTTCCTTGTGTAAAATCCATCCTTCTTATTGTTCTTTACTGGATTATCTTATTACACTGCCTGATATATTGTTCATGCTCAATGTCCTTTATCACCTTGTGCAACATCTGCAAGTCTTTTAAGGGTTGCATGCACTGCAAATACAAATATGGTATGCAAATATAAAAAGTATTACAAACACAAAAATAAAAGCACACAATTAGATCTCAAACAGAATAAGTTGTAAAACACACAAAACAGGTTTATAGAAAAAAATGTACTTAGCAAAACCAGGTGCAAATTAGGAGAAACTGTTCAATTATACTTTATTATTACTACCTCTGCATAACAGAAGTGATCAAGACAACAAAGGGGGCTACAAAAAGCTCATATGGAACCAGAGTATACAGATTATTTTTTATGAACCTGACCTCATTTGCAGCCTTTTCTTTTTTTAAATGTGGTTTTTGCATTAGAGAGTTGGTCTGAAGTTTGTGTTTGCTGGTCTCATTTTTGTCTTTCAGCACTTTTTGTATTTACAGGATGTTTTCACCCTTAGACACCACAATTAAGGAACAATTTCTTACGCAACCATTGAAAAATTAACTTCAGGATGATGATTCCAGCAGCTGGACAGAATCTACAGCCCGGCTGGGTGAAGGCGGCCAATGCAACTAACCTCTTATGCATATCTCACTAGTGTTGCCCTCAAGGAGGCTGAGAAAAGTGTTGTGAAGATGAATTTTACTTTGCATACTGTGGTATCTGTTAGTGATGGAAAATTCCTGTGGGTTGATTTTAAGAAGAATCTCTGTAGAGGTAAAGAAGTCCAGAAGACTACTTGGGTTTGGTGTGTGGAGTTAGGCTGGTTTGACTGGATTTTGTTCAGTCTCTTAATCTTAGTTTTAATCAAAACCTCGCTGGGCTTGCAGATGCATATTTCTCTATCATCTTGGTTTGGAAATCTAAGCCGTGAAACCCTAAAAGTCCAGCTGTAACTTGTTTTCTGTTTTGCGTTGGGATTGGCTGTTTAAGGCTTGGGGGTGGGGCTACAGTGAGACTGTTAAATTACTGAAGTAGGAACCAGGCAAGTCCACTGAATCATACACTTACATGTGACTGGCTCCTCCTCTATGAGGACCCTGTGTGTAGAACTATAGAAGTGAAAAGCAACAGAACCAGTTCAGAGTGAGCGTGAATTGGACTGCTAACCCCTTAGACACCAAGTCCTTCACAAGTATGACATTGTGAATCAGAATGAGTTATGAGTAAGAGGCTGAACACTGGGAGTGGTCCTTACAGAAACACACATACCACCAACACACACACAGTCACACATCTGGATAATATAAGCAGAGGGGGGGTGGGCCGACAGAGGACGGATCAGACTGCTGTTGGAATTCACAGAGTTCACCGAGAATCACTGCGTGTCTAACTCCTCAGAAGCTGGGTCCCCTTTATGGGGTTCTGATTGTCTTTTAAAACAGGTTCCTCTAACAATCTTTAAGTTTGTTCTGGTCCTTTAACTCTACAGCTCTCTTAGTTGTGGAAAAGGAAGCATCTGCTGCTGATAAAACAGAGACACAGACGTGTGAAGCAGGAAAATGAAGCTGCTTGTTGGGACTCTACTCTTCGTCTCTGTCCTGCCGTCACTTGGCAACGTCTCCCCATCTGCTTTTCAGGACAAAGGATGTGAAAGCATGTCTTTCCGTAAGTCTCCTTTTTCACTTTGCACTGCGGGACATCTGGATATGACTGTGACTCACAGATAAGAGTCTGTATATTTTAAAACAGGAGGCAGTTTTCTGATCAAAACAAAAGATCTATAACTTTATGAGAGAACTGGATCCTGCATAAAAACCTGTTTAAATCAAAATATACAAGAAAAACTATGAATGTTTGTGGCTCAAACATGTTTATATAACTATAATTATTAATTAATATTATATATTTATTTTATATCTATTGTTAACAGAATAAACAATTCTGTTTTTTAGGCTAACCTTGCTGTAAAACCCAGACAAGTGAAAACTTTTCATGCTTTAACTGGTTTCCCGTCAAGAACGCTGTGAACAACAGGAAGTGATTAAACATACAAACTGCTTCTGAAGCTCAGTGGACTTCAAAAGCAATTTCTATATGAAAATACGTGATTATAATATATGATAAAATAAATCAAGAGTAGTTCCACAAGTATCAGATCTAAATGCAGTCTTTTGTTACTAATGTAAACGATAAAGTATATTCAAGTGGAACTCCTAATAAAACTTTTACCATGTCTGATTGTTTGTAATTATAAAAGGAAAACTACATTTTTTTTAGCCTCAGTAAAGGTTTTTTTTAATTAAAAATGAAACCACAATGGAAGTCCTGATGAGGACTTATGAGAAAAATCAGATTGTTTTTATCGACATATTTATTATAACTATATAACTATATATAATTACGACAAAATCAATTAAAGCATTTTTGATTCACTATGGCTTTAGTGGAAAATTGTACCAGGTAAAGCTGTGGTTGTGGCATAATTTAGCCAAATGTGCCAAAATTGTGCAAATTTTATTTTTCGCCTCAAAAAAGAAGCGGTCAAATAAAAGTGCTGATTCTCATTGTGAGACTCTTTCTGCCCATGACTGGGTCTTTGCTTACATGATTTAGGCTGTATATCATCTACTGTCTTCAGAGCAGTTCATAAAGCAAACTGTCCGTAACACAGGCGGGTTATAAAAGTTACTTTTATTTTAACTTTTGTTAGACACAGAAAATGTAACACCGGACAGCCTCTGAAAAAGATGTAATAGGTTGTTGGAAAGACACAAATTTCTAGTATTTAAGGAAACCAGCCACAAGTGGAGCAAGAACAAGATCTGTGTTTGTAAAACAAGCAACTTCTTCTTCAAGGGATTTAGGAAAGCAAAAGTAGACCTTCTAGTAGATCTACTTATCCAGGAGGTTAAAGATCGCCCTCGGTCCGGTACTGGACCCATCTGAGCTCAGGGGTTCATTTGCCGGTTGTTGTTGGTGTTGCTGTAAGTCTATAGACTGACATATGTTCTCTGCAGGTCTACGAGCTTTTCGGCTGGTGACAAAATGTAACTTTACCACTCTGAAAGAGAAGCAAGTGAAGGAGATCCAGGCTTCAACGACCAAGCTGTACCTGCCGATCATGTACCTGCTGGCCTTCAGTGTTGGTCTGCCTACCAACCTGTTAGTTCTGTGGGTTCTTGTTTTTCGGACCAAACGTCTACCATCAACCACACTGCTCATCAACCTGACTGTGGTGGACTGCTTACTGTTGTTGGTTCTGCCATTTCGGATTGTTTACCATTTCCGAGGGAACCACTGGGACCTTGGGGAGCCTTTCTGCAGGACTGTCATGGCCATGTTTTACGGAAACATGTACGGTTCGGTCTGGTGCCTGGCCCTTGTGGCTCTGGATCGATATCTAGCTCTGGTTCATCCATTGGATGCAAGGACTTTGCGGAGCAGGAGAATGTCTCTATACATGACCGGGACCTTGTGGGTGGTGATTCTAGCCGCTATGCTGCCACTGCTGTTGTCACAACAGACCTACCCACTGGATCATCCCAAAATCACCACCTGCCATGATGCATTGCCTGAGAAGGAACAAGAGAACTTCTTCCTTCCGTACTTCAGCACACTGTTTGTTTGCTGCTTCCTGCTGCCGTTCATCATCGTGCTGTACTGCCACAGCGCCATACTGCACACCCTGCTGGCTGAAGGGAAGCGCTACACTCATGCCATCAGGGTGACAGTGCTGGTGATGGTGGTCTTCATTCTCTGTCTGCTACCCAGTAATCTCCTCCTGCTCCTGACCTACAGTGACATCAGACCAGAAGAAGATGGTGACGACCTCTACGTCCCCTACATGATCAGCCTGGCAGTCAGTACCTTCAACAGCTGCATCGATCCCTTCATTTTCTACTTTGTGTCCACAGAGTTCAGACAAAAGGCCAAGAGCACTCTGTGCTGTCTCAGTAAGAAAGAAGACAAACCATCCTCTCAGGGGAACCACACCCCCTCGTCAGCAGAACAGAGGTCAAAGATCACCCTGGTTTCAATGACATGTAGAGAGGAGACTTCAGATGCAGCAGTTGGATGCAAACAGGATGCGATAGTTGGCTGACTGCTGACGTCAACCCATGTGAGACCCATAAACTGTTGGATTCTACACCATGAAGGCAGTATTAATTCCTGGATGGTTCTGATCTGATTAGCTGATGTTTTTTTTTTTTACCATAATATCTGTTTTCTGTTGTGTAATTTTGTTTAAAACCTCATAAACATATAAAATAGTTTAACAGTGTATCCAATAAAACATAGCAAAATGTGGACTGGTTCATGATTTCACTAGTGTAGTCTGCTGCATATCATAAAGAAGCAACAGAACATGAACAAGTTGTAAATTTTACCAGTAGTGGTTCAGTTAAACTAGTTATGTTGGAAGCCTATCTGCTTGTATCACTCAAGATGAAGAGGATGGAGGTCAGTAGTTTTCAGGAAATCCTCAGGAAGTTTATCTTTTGAATTAAAGAGACAGGAAGCTGCTGTCAGCCGCAGCGCCACAGCGTCAGAACCAACACGAGCTCTATATTCTTTTCAAACATGCGCTCGGGGTTGCTATCCGTCTTTTCTGGCCATCAATATTTACACTAGAGAGCGCTTCTACAGAGTTTGTTTTCATTAAAATAAACCTATGAGCTCAACTGGCCTTAGCTCTGGAAATGTTCTGATCCAACTCTATCTGGAAGTTTATCTACGGAGACACGAAGTGACCTCTGTTCAACCTGTGCAGTCACAGGTCATGTTTGCAGAACAGTAAGGTTCCTGCACAACACCTTTAACATCACCATCCAATTGGATGTAAAACAAATCTCCACATAAATTACACTTAGGCCTTATTTATTATCAGTCCAGCTTTACTTAAATTGCATCTGAGAACCTGAATCATAGATGCTGTAGTTCATCATCATTTGGTCATTTTGTAGTGAAATAAAAGCAACATAGTGGGGGTGTTTTCTGATTTATTTAGTGAAATAGAACCGGGGGATTAAATCACTGAGGACAAATCTGTAAAGTATTCTGGAGCTAAGGCATTCAGTGAATTATTGACTAACACAAGTATTTTAAAGTCTACTCTCTGAGATACGGCGCCAGATAAACAATTATAGCACTGAGCTCGTGCTCCACTTTTTGAGTTCTGGTGAGGATGAGGGTAGCAGCAATCTGGATCAACTGCAGCTGTCAGTAATCAATTCTATAAAAGATGAGTGTAGATGATGAATTTAGTTTTCAAGTTCCTGTTCAGACAGCAGTCCTTTAGTCCTGGAGAGGTTCTTCAGGTGATAAAAGGTCTTTATGTGCCTCTGAAGGTTCGGATCATGTTTTGGGCGGGTCTGGTGGTTTCTAGCTGCATTAACAAAAGATATGTGCTAACTTTTGAACACTCAAAAAAAGAATAAGTTGATTCTTTATAGGAATTTTATTGCTGCTTATTGTTAACAGATATGTATGTAAGCAACAATATGTGCTTACTTTTCTTTAACAGCCGCAACCACACTGATTGCAATTGGCTGGCTGAATCAGAAGCACTCGGTGTTTTTTAATGTTGTGGTAAATCGTTACCACCACACTTTACGTGTCAGTCTAAAGCAGACAAATGGTTTATGAACAATCGCCTCATGTCTGATAGTTACCCACCCTATTTGTCATGGTGGGTTTCAGGAATCTAACCCACATGCAGAACATCACACAGAGACAGGGAAAAAGTTAAGTTTATTAAGAAAGGAAACTGAGTGTACAGGTTCTGGTTCCGGTTCGGGTCCAAAGCAGGTTTCACTGAGCTCTGTAATCAGAGAGTTCG
>JAUZNJ010053511.1:4377-55220 GCA_034780135.1 Jordanella pulchra | reverse complement strand
GTCTACCTTATATTCAACAACATTTACTCGCCATAGAAAGCTCCTCATCAAGGCATAGGAAGTGATAAACACCCTATCCTACTCAGACCTACGATTCTGTTCAGGCTCTGTTTTTACAACTGACTGCTTGACAAATGTTTAAGCTAAGTTCACTATTTTATATTGTGGTGAAGGGTGTTTATTTTAGGGCTTGGCCCTGACCTTTACATTGTATTAATTTTGTTTGTGGTAATTAGTATTCAACAATGGCTGTCTTGAATCCTGGTAAGTTTTGGATGTAAATAAGTCCTGAAAAAAGCTCCCCTGCATTCGAAACAGCTTTGCTCATCTTCAGACCTGACACAATGATGACACGTCCAAATGATTTTTACTTATTTACAATTGTTTAAAGTGTGGATATTTGAATAGTTCCACGTAAAAAATACTTTTCAAGTTTTGCAAAGCAGTTTTTTTTCTCTGATTCAGTTAGTAACTGAATTAATGGGCTTTCAACTTGTTTTGGATATTGGTGAAACAATGTGATGCACTCAATTATGATTTCTCTCCAGAGGTTTTAGGCTTTGGCCTTGTTTGGTTTACACACTCTCTTTAACCTTTAACAGCACTTTGTGAAATATTTTGATACATTTGTGGATATCTTTGAGTCCAAATGTAGAAATATAATCCTCTGTGAGATACAGAATGAGTTTAAGCTTTTTTTTTTTAAATTCATTGAAGCCAGTGATATTCCAGTCTATTATTGATGTTGTTCAGCCGTTGGAGGGATGTCCTTCAAACCTGTTGAGTATATACACATGTGGACAAAATTGTTGGTACCTCTCATTTATGAAAGAAAAATCCACAAGGGTCACAGAAATGACTTGATAATGACAAAAGTAATAAACAAAGATTATATGAAAATAAACAGATGAAATTCAGATGTTGCCTTTTGACCATATTTTAACAGAATGACTAAAAAAACTCTTGAAACAGGCCTGGACTAAAATGATGGCACCCCCAGGAGTATTGAAATAAAGTGCCCAAAGGGAAATGTTAGATAAAGGTGTGTCCACTAATTAGCATCACAGGTGTCTTCAATCTTGTTATCAGTCAGTGGGCCTACAGATAGTCACGGTGCTGTTTGATGACCAAAGGAAGTGAAGAAAAGAGTTGTCTAGGAGAGTTAGAAGAATATTACAGACAGGCATATTAAAGCTAAACGGTATAAGACAAATTTCCAAGCAAATTGATGTTTATGTAACTAGAATTTCACATATTATTCATATACTGTAGCCAACCTCCCTGGATGCAGCCTCAGGAGGAAAATTAAAAACAAATAAAAGAAACAGATGATACAAAGGGAAACAAAAAAGCACAGAAAAACTTCCAAAGAGATTAAAGGAGAGCTACTAGCTCGAGTATCATCAGTGTCAGATCGCACCATCCGCCATTGTTTGAGCCAAAGTGGACTTAATGGGAGACAACCAAGGAGGAAACCACTGTTGAAGCAAATCATAAAAAAAGCCAGACTGGAATTAGTCAAACTTCATGTAGTCAAGCCCCATAGCGTCAGGGAGTATTTCCTGTGGACGATGTGACAAAAATTGAACTTTTTGCCAAGACATATCAGCTTTATGTTCATGGATGGTAAAATGAAGCGAGAAAATAACACTGTCCCTACACTGAAACAAGGAGGAAGCTACACTGTAAGCTGGGTCTGCTTCTCTACACCTACAATAAAACCTCAAGTGTATCCAGGGATTCTAGAGAGAAATGTGCTGCCCAGTTTCAGAAAGCTTGGTCTCAGTTGCAGGTCATGGGTATTGCAACAGGATAAAGACCCAAAACGTACAGCTAAGAAACCCCAGGAATTACTAAGAGCAAAACATTGGACTATTCTGAAGTGGCTTCTATGAGCCCTGACATAAATCCTATTGAGCATCTTTGGAAGGAGCTGAAACATGACATCTGGAAGAGGGACCCTTAGAAAACCTGAGACACCTGGAGCACTTTGCTCATGAGGAGTGGAACAAAATTCCCTACTGAGAGGTGCAGAAGTCTATTGACAGTTACAGGAATTGCTTGATTACAAAGATTGCCTCAAAAGGTTGTGAAACAAAATATGAAGTTGATGGGACCATAATTTTTTTCCAGGTCTTTTTTATGAGTTTGTTTTTTAAGATTGTTCTGTTGAATCATGATTGAAAATCAATTTCAGATCTTCAATTCAGTTCAGTTCAGTTTATTTATATAGTGCCAATTTATAACAAATGTCCTCTCAAGGCACTTTACGGAGACAATTCAACTAGATCATACAGCCAGATTAGTTTTAAGTTTTTTTAGGGAAAACCAGCTGATTGCATCAACTCATTGACTCAACAGCAATCCGCCACACCAAGCATGCATGTAGAGACAGTGGAGAGAAAGATTCCCTTTTAACAGGAAGAAACTTCCAGTAGAACCAGGCTCAGTGTGAGCAGGATGGTGTCAAAGACAAACTGGAACAGACCAGACGAAGCTGCTATGATGAGAAAAACAAGAAAACATAAAGTTATGGGTAAAACTTAATAAATGCTGCATAACACGAAGATAAGAGATAGAATGTAGAATGATGAAAAGTGGTCCCTATGTCCTCCAACTCTCTAACCCTAGATATTAATATATTTATTTTAACAGATATCAGAATCAAGCTACTTCTGTAACCTTTGTGAGCTTTTCTTTCATTAAACGAGGGGCACCAAGGGGTATATTCAAAGAACAGAATTTAGTATAAGATGATACTAATGCTGCTGTAGTATGAGAACTAATATAATCCAGTGTAAGAATGTTTGCTGATGAATGTGTTGTGGGCTTTTCAGGATGCAGATGGGGAAAAAGGAGCAACTAGCTGGCCTGAATTTTACATTGACCAGCTAAACCAAATGGCAGCTGTGAGTTTTCTCTGAACATGTCATCCATCATTCAGCAAAAGACAGATGTTAGACTCACTTAGAAGAAGCAGAACCTCCTCAGCAGTGGACATCTGTTTTGAAAGCTGAGGGATTTTGCTGATTTCATCTATGTTTCCTCAGATAAAGCCTCTGCTGGCATTGGATGAAGAGGATCAAGGCAGACTGAAGGCTGTTGATGGTCTGAAAACAGCTCTGAGGACTCAGCCAATAAGGTACACCTACTTAGCCAAAGAGATAAACGCCCCTCTGACCAACAGAAATTTCAAGATGAACCACTTTCACTGACCTACAGATTCGTGACTGGCTTCCTTGAGCAGGATGGCCTCTCCTGCATCCTTAACTTCCTGAAGTCCATGGACTATGAAACGACGGAATCCCAGGTTCACACATCATTGATCGGCTGCATCAAGGCTCTGATGAACAGTTCTGATGGCAGAACCCATGTTCTGGGACACCCAGAGAGCATCAACATCATTGCTCAAAGTCTAGTTGCAGATAACATAAAAACCAAGGTGTGTGGGTGTAGCCTTTGCAATTTTATGAAGATAGCTCATATTTGTAACAGTTGCTGTTTGGTAGAAACATAATGTTGCTTTTGTTTATCAATGTCAACAGTGCATAGACAAAGGATAGCAGTGTCTCCTGTGGTGGGACACTTTATCATTGGCCTATTCACTAAATGGACAGGAGTCCTAGAGTTCAGTTGATGGAGAAATCGCATTGAAAACACCTATTGTTCTGATTGGACCATATTAGATAAAAGCAGGACAGATAAAGAACTTTCTGCTTTATCTACTGTATCTGCATTACCTCCCTCTACCCACTCAGCACCCTGCAGGTTTCCTGTTCTGCTCACAGCAAACTTTGTGGCATGTTCAGGATGACTGTATGTTTAGAACAGACAAAATAAATCTAACCTATATCGACTCCATTGGGATCCATTGTTTAAACCTGTGATTTTCTCAAAGGTCAGTCTTTGAGTGTGTACCCACTAAAAAAAAGTTCGAGGACAGTATTTGACGGCTCCCTTCCCTGAGCACCCAAACATCAAACAGACCAAACCTGTAAAATCCTGACTGTTAGATTCCTAGAGCCAAAGCCTCCATGGGAATTTCAGCAATGCAGTCAAAGTTTGTTCTTTAAAGCCATTTGCCAGTATCAACATAAAAGTCAGATGCAAGTTTCGCTTTAACATGCCAGCTGGCAGAGGAATTTGAGAAAAATACTTGCTGGTGAAAGTTTCACCAGCAAGTAAAACAATGTTGGAGGAAACTAAGTCATATTTTTCAAATTTTGTTTCCATAGAAGTTAGTTATATTCATACATTTGTTTTTTGATAACCTTGTCTAAAGTCTATTTATCTCAATATCCTCAGGTGGCAGTCTTGGAGATCCTTGGTGCTGTTTGTCTAGTCCCAGGAGGCCATAAGAAAGTCTTGGAGGCCATGCTGCACTACCAGAACTTTGCCTCAGAAAGAACTCGATTCCAGGTCTGTTTGGTCCCGGCTTTCAATTAACTGAAACTTAGCTTTTTTTGGAACTGTAACCAAGAACTAATGAAGAGTTTTGGATGTTTAACTTAAAAGAGGAAAAACAAAAACACAAAAAGGAAACCTTAAATCAAGCATATTAACAGATGCCCATGTTACCTTGTAACACTTTTAGTCCTGTTTGAGATCATCTATTCAAAACATGTAAGTAGACGAGAAAGTCATATTGACATAAGTATTTTAACAATCTTTAAACTGAGTCTGTGAGTTCAGGGTCCAGATTAACAGTTTTTGTTTGGTTAGCCTGCTGGTGCACACATAGGAATTCGACCTCTTTGATGCAAACCACCTGAAAGAATTCAAACAATGCAAGCATTGAGCAGACACAATGAAGTTACAGCTCTATATTTGAATGTCTGGTCCATTTGCTAGGTTGCAGGGAAAGGGTAAAGATCATAGTGCTCAACCATTACCTTTTGTTAACTTAAGAGTCATCTGCAGAATTTTCTGTCATAAAAAAATTATGTTTTGTCAAAAAAATAATTATTACTTTATGAGGTTTTATTTCCCTTCACTGAGGAATTGAGTGCATTCAAATCAAAATTAGAAGTGGAAATTTTCTAGACTTTTGAGAATGATCTTTTTTTTTGCTGCATTTAGTTACTCTAAGATCTTCCTCACAGACTTTATCTATTCCTATGAACCTGGAGTTAAATGCGGGCTGTTGAGCTCAGGTATGTAGATAATGTTTAGAAGATAAAACAACTGCAGACTAGAAAAACAATCTGCACAAACACCCAGGAGTTCCCTGTACTAGATTATCTGATAGATAACAGAAATTATAGTTTACGATCTCTATAGAATAAAATGAAGCAAGTGCAAATTATTAGCACAGTTTGGTTATCATTATTCAACATGGGTTAAAAAACATACAAATATATATATGTAAACAGATACAAACATTGATAATTATTGTATAAGTATGTTGAATAATTGGGGATATTAAAACTAGGAAATAAAAGTTATCTGTTCTGATTCATTAGTCCGTCAGAAGGTTACAAGAACTGACAGGTTACCTTTTAAAGTGAAGGTTTGAATCAGATAATGCTTCCTATACATCTGTATGTCCAACCACAATAATCACAATCAGCCTTCAATCTGTTCACTGTCTATACAAAAGGTGCAAGCTAATAATAAACCATCCTTTATCTGATTACTTTGGTAAAAGCTGGGACAAGGATCTGACTTGGTAAAAAAAACTGACACTTAACAAATAGGGTCAATGTTTTTTTATTGTTTTTTTTTTACTTTGTGTTCTTGAACTTCATTGAACCCAAATTATAAAATGTATTCATTATTTCTAGGAGCTATTTATAAGAGCTGACCCCCGGGTGTCATTGGTATCTGTCTATTACAGAAACAAACAAAGCATGCACCAAAATGTTCCTTTAAAGGATGTGATGAGAACCAATGCATGCATGCATGCAAGAACAAAATGAAAGACCCCTGATCACAATTTGAACCCAAGACCTTCTTGCTGCAAATGATTTCAACCAATGAGCATCCCTGAAAACATCACACTTTAATTATACATAATTTATTTAATGCAAAATAATACCTAATGAAATAATTATTTAAATGTGTCATTGGGTTATTAAAACTGAAAATAAATGCAAAATGTATTTAATAAATATGTAAAAAATTATATAGGCCTCAGTTAAATGTAGTGATTTTATGTTAAATATGTAAATATGATTGTTAATGATTTAATAAACTATTTCATATTTTTTCTCTGAAGCACGCCATCAATTATTTTAAACTGTCACAACCAGTCAAAGAGGGAATAATTCTAAAGATATCAATATATTTAACCGAGGCCCATATCTTTAATTAAATGTTATTAAATACATTCAGTATTTTGTCTAGTTTTAAAAAATTAATGACTCATTTGAATAATTGTTTTCATAAGTTATGTATTAATTGTACTGCTGCACCCATCAATCTCCATAATCACCCAGATAATTACCTCAAATAAAAAAAACAACTAAACTAAACCAGACAGCTTCTATGTATTTCATGGAATCTCTCTACCAGCTGTGAGCAGCCAGAGACATAGCTGAAGCTCAGTCAGACGGTTTTTTAAGTCTTGCCAAAGATTGTAACTTAATCTGTGGCAAGAATAAGTCACAATCTGTCTTAGCTGTCCAAAGAAATAAATATGATGTAAATAAAATAATAAAATAAAACTAATAGTCTTTTTTAACAGTTTATCCACCAGACCTTTGCTTTCTGTAGCTCCTTTAAAGTTCACATGGGCTCGTTAGGTCCTTTCTTTGCTTGGACAATAAGTTAAATGAACAGACATTTCTTGGTATATGCTGTTATGTCATATTCTTTCCATTGAAAAATGAAAAATATATGTGTATAACTAGAGCTGGAAAATATTTCAATATCAATATATATCTCGATATGATTTTATTTGGTATTGGTGATTTGATTTTTACACACGTTCCAATATTTCCATTTACATCGAAGTCTATTAACATAGCATTGATCAATGATGTTCTAGGTTTTCATGTAGTTTTATGTGCTTTTGTTTTTCAAAGCTAACATTTATTAAATGTTATTTTAGGATTTTATAAACATTGCAGAATATTTTTCATAAGTTTGTATAGTCATCTGTTGTGGGCATTCTTGGCTGTCTTTATAAGGCTTTTATTTTTCCTAAATCGAAATTATATCGTATCGACTGAAATTAAAAAATATATCGTGATAGAAATTTTGGACATATCGTCCAGCCCAATGTATAAATGACACTTCCCTGTGTTTTATGGGGTCTCTAGCGGTCATCTGTGGATAAAAGTTTGCTTTAACCACATAGATGATCAAACCAGACAGAGGGAGATTTTATTACTGTGTGGAATAATAGCAAGGACTAGAATTTTGGAGATGTCTTAATTTGATATTTTCTGCAGAACCTGATGACGGACTTGGACCGGTCCACAGGTCGATACAGGGATGAAGTCAGCCTGAAGACGGCCATCATGTCCTTCATCAATGCTGTACTCAGTCAGGGAGCAGGAGAGGTAAACAAGGTTTCTGTCTTTCTGTTCTTTCATCAGGTTCCAGTTTCCTTTACATCTCCTCTTTAATCTCATTTCAGACCAGTCTGGAGTTCCGGATCCATCTGCGTTATGAGTTCCTGATGTTGGGCATCCAGCCAATCATCGATAAGCTGCGGTCCCATGAAAACATCAACCTTGACAGGTAGAGGTGTTCACCTCTCATACTGTGACAGTCTTGATTCTTTGACTATATTCAACTGTTTTTCAGGCACATAGACTATTTTGAGTTTTTGAGGAAAGAAGATGAGCTTAAGATGTCTAGACGCTTTGATGGCGTGAGTGGCTGTCATATTTTTACAGTTCAGACGTGAAATTCTCACAACTTCAGTCAGTTGTTGATAACCTTGATTTTTTGGATTTTTCCTCAGACCCACATCAACACCAAGAGTGCGAGCCAGATGTTTGATGTCATCAGGAATAAACTAAACAACACTGAAGCTTATCCTCACCTGCTGTCTGCTCTGCAGCACTGTCTCATGATACCATGTAAAACCTTACCTTCACCGTTATGCTTTTCCTATATCTTCATTTCATTGTCTTAACAGCAGCATGAATTCAAAATGTTGGCTTGTATCTATATACAGATAATAACAGCAGGACCACGTTGCATTATTGGGTGCTATTGGACCGCATAATTCAGCAGCTGGTTCTGCAGACGGATAAAGGTGAAGATCCAGACATGGCCCCACTGGAGGACTTCAATGTAAAGAATATTGTTCGCATGTGAGTTCAAGCATTTAAGGAGCTCTAAGAAAACAGCTGAAAACACAAGTATGTAAGAGAAGCATTTTTAAATAAAATGCTAAGGGTATTTTTTCATGCAGGTATATATAAAAAACAGCCACATCCAAAGAAACTCAAGAGTAGAAAGTAAACAGATTATGACATCTGATAGTTGTCAAAAGATGATGTACAAACATAAAAACATAAAGTTATGTGCAAAACCTTGGTCTTTAAAGAGTAACATCTAACATATTTAAAAATGGCATACTTATAAAAAATAAACTCTTTTTTTAAATTAATTGTTTTTAAAATAAAACTTATGAAACCAATACTTACATGTATTACTGTATATTGATTTCCAAGTGGCTCGGTAGATAGAAGATAATGTTAAAACAACAAAGCTTTTTGTCACACAATAAGTGACACTTATTATTATAAGTTATTCACACACTAATGGTGATAAGCTACATTGTAGCCACAGCTGCCCTGGGGAACAGTGACTGAAGGTAGGCTGCTGTACACAGGCACCACCAGGCCCTCTGACCACCATCAGTAGGCGATGCAGGTAAAGTGTGACACTCAAGGAGACAATGATTGAAAGAGATAAAACTGGGGGTTTGAAGCTCGGACTCTCTGGTTGCTTGACGAACTCTGACACTGCAGTATAACACATACCTTGTTACTACATAACTGTATACACTATGCGAACTAGAAATTACATCCTGGTGCTACACCATATTGTATGAATGACTGAATGTGGAGTCATTGGATAAAGCACTATATAGGTTATCAAAAATGTTCATGAAAATGAAAATTAAAAGCTTTTTTTTAAGGTATCTGCGATCTATATTTTGAAAATGAAATTTATTAATCATGCTGACCCCTGATCTGGACACATTAATGCTTTGTCATCTATTAATAATAATAATCCAACATGTATCTAATCATTCTTTAAATCACACCAGCTGCATAGCATAACCTGCTACACCACAGAAGGCAATTTAATTCAGTTCAATTTAAAAATATTTTGATAATCCCAAAGGGAAATTAAATGTTACAGTAACTCATAGGGTCTTTTTTAAATCAGGGGTTTGTAGCTGTAGACAGAAGGATCCTCTTTAGTGAACTGTGTTGATCTGTAGAAGCCTCTTACTGAAGAAACTCTGCTGTCTTTTAACAGTCTTTTCAAGAGAATGCTCTCTTTTGTCTACAATCTTCTTCACTTTATTAATAATTCTTCTTTTTGAAATAATCTTGAGGTTCTAGAGGAGTTCCTAGATCAAAGCCAGCCTTCTTTATTAGCTTCTGGAGTTTTCTTCAGTCATGTGCTCTGGTTCCGTTACCCCAGCAGATGACGGCAGAGAAGATCACACTTTCCACAGCATACCTTTAGAAGATATGTAGCGTCTTGCTGCAAACTTTGAAGGACCTAAGCTTCCTGAGGAGGCACAGTCTGCTCTGTCCATTCTTGTAAAGAGAAGGCACAGTGAAATCTAGAGGTTGCTTAACTTCATATTTTGGGTCACACACCAAATTTTTCTCTCCAGTTCTCGGTGATATCTTTTGGTCATAGATTTAAAACATACTTTCCTTATTTTCTTTCCATGTATGCATTCTACACAATTACTGTTAGCTTTGATAACATGTTGCTGAAAGCTAGGAGTAATACAAGCTAGGTAGTTAATAACCTGAAGCCGTCTTTGTGTTATAAACAGGCTAGTAAAGGAAAACGAGGTGAACAAGTGGAAAGAAGAGGCAGATGAAATGCGTAAAGGTAAAAGCAAATGAATCTGCATCTCAGCCGCCACTGTCTGTTGATGTAACAAACTCAGACAGCATGTTAACTTCTCAGAGCAACAGAAGCTGCAGCAACGCTTAGACAAGAAGGAGAGGGAGTGTGAGGTCAAGAATAAAGAGAAAGAAGAGCTGATGGATACACTGAAGAACATGAATAAAAAGCTTGAGCGAGAGACCAACGAGCACAAACAAACTAAGCAGCAAGTGGAGGAGCTTAACGCTCGCTTGCTACAGTTCAGCTCTGTAAGTTTTCATTTTCCAACTCAGATGAAGAAAGTTTCATTTCCTGCATTTTTAGTGCTGAAGAAGCTCTTCTCTCCGCTTAGAGCTCAAGTGTTCCAGGAGGACCTCCAGTCACCCCTGGCAGTTTTGTTTCACCTGTGTCAACTCCCAGTACTCCTGCTCCTCCACCTCCTCCGCCTCCTCCACCTCCTCCTCCAGGTGGTCCTCCTGGCTTTAGCGGGGCTTCTTTAGTCCCTCCTCCTCCCCCGGGACTTCCTTTAGGGATGGTAGAGAAGAAGAAAAACATCCCTCAGCCATCCAGTCCACTGAAGTCATTCAACTGGAGCAAACTCCCAGAGGTAAACTTAACTTCCTTCTTTTCACTGAATTAGTTCAGTTTTTTTTAGCAGCTGCATGTTTAACTGAAGCAAGAACCCACAATGATAACTGTGAGCTAAGTTTCATCTTCCAGCTGCTTTACTTTCATTTATCCATGTAGCTGTGGACAGACGAACCTTGCACCCATCCAATATATCCCTCCTTACTGGGGAAACCCGGACATCACTCTCCTCAGGATATTTCTCTTCCAAGATTGTCCCTTCTTAGAAATCCAAAAAAGATTTATAGTTTTAACATCACTAAAATTTTCCTTCTCTGTATGGTTAGCACTAGTTGTTTAATAATGACAAACTTTGGAATAACAGCCAAAAACTGACCTAAATGGTAGAAATTACTTTTAATGATTTTGTGTTATTATTAATTAACAATATATTGGAAAAATAAAATAAAAAAAATCAATGGTATTCTGTAAAAACAACACGATTCTTTTCTCTATAATTTACTTGCTCTCATACTCACACTCTTTTCTTTGCTTATCTGCGATGGGGTCGCGGGGGCAGCAGTCTCAGCAGAGATTCTTAGACATCCTTCTCCCCAGACACCTCTTCCACCTCTGCTGAGGGAACACTAATGTCCTCCCAGGCCACCAGAGAGACATAGTCCTTCCAGCATGACCTGGGCCGTCCACTCTGCCTCCTCCTAGTGGGATGTGCATGGAACACTTCTTGAGAGAGGTATCCAGGGGCACCCAGAAAAGATCTCCAGGCCACCTCACCTGTCTCCTCATAACTTGGACGAGAAGTGGCTCTACCCCAGGTCTTTCCTGGATGACCGAGCTCCTCATACTTATCATACTATTTCTAAGGGAATACCAGGCCAGCCTGTGGAGAAAGCTCTTCTCAGCCGCTTGTATTCGGGATTCAGGAAGCCACCCTTTTCCACTCAGGAACCATGGCCTCAGACTCAGAGAAACTGATCCTCATCCAGGTTGCTTTACACTCGGCTGTAAACCACCCCATTGCATTCTGTAGGTCTAGGCAGGAGGGAGCCAACAGAACCAAGTCATCTGCAAAAAGCAGGGACTAAATCTACTGGTCTGCATACCAGATCTGTCCCTTGGTTGTGCTTAGAAGTCTTTTCCATGAAGGTTATGAACAGGACCAGTGACAAAGGGAAATCCTACTGGAGTCCAACATGCACTGGGAACTGATCCGACAGCAATTCAGACCAAACACCTCCTTAGCTTGCTCAGCTAGCTGATATCTCATATTGTCCTAACATTTTAGCAGTTGAAGCAGTTTCATCATGTTCTCAGCAAATTCATTGCTGGCAAAGAGATCTCATTATTTAAAACATTATTACATAATCAAAGCTCTGAAGATGTTTGTCTGTCTTTTCAGACCAAGATTGCAGGAACCATCTGGAAAGATATCAGTGATGAGGATGTGTTCAAAATTCTGGATCTGGGGGAGTTTCAGAAGACTTTCTCAGCTTACCAGCGAGCAACAGTAAGACAACGTGCTTTCATTAAATCCACATAAAACACATCCCATCAGTCAGTTTAAAACTTACTCTGATTTCAGTTAATATGCCTACTTTCAGTGTATATAACATCAGCTTAGTAAACAGAGCTGCTGGTGTCTGACATTTCTGTGTGTGTTTTTACAGAAAGACACTGGAGAAACTGAAACAGTTAAAAAAGTCAAAGAGCTGTCGGTGATCGATGGCCGCCGAGCGCAAAACTGTAACATCCTGCTGTCACGGTCAGTGTCTGGCATTTAGTGTGTCTAAGGCTTGTTTTCTCCTTTTTTTGTTAAACTTTACTGATCGTGTCAGTTTCTGAGATTTTCTGTCTAAGATCCTGTTTTGTATCTGGACCAACTCTTGGTTTGTGGGTCAATGTCAGAACCTGCTTGTAGGTAATGATCAGATTTGGATTTGTTGTTTCTGACACTAGGTGCATCTCAGAACCTGTTTCTGGGTCCTGGTATGTTCCCCTTAGTTTTGTTCAGTCTTTTCTGGGCTTTTTGTCACTTTTCTTAATATTGATACAAGTTGGATGTGATTGTGAGTTTGGGTCAGTTCTCTGTGTTGTTCATTTCCAGAACCCGCTTCCAGGTCTGTCTGTAGTTGTTCAGAGTTGTTGTATCCTGAAGCAACCATGTGAATATGTAGTGAATTTGTCATTTGTGTGTAACAGACTAAAAATGACCAATGAGGAGATCTGCCAAGCCGTCCTGAGCATGGATGATCAGGAAGAGTTGCCCAAAGATATGTTGGAGCAGGTATGAAACACAACCTTTCAGGATGTGGAGACAGAACCTTGATTCCAGTCTTTGCAACTTTCTGTATCTAAAAGGTTAACTAAACTAAAAGAAGATGAATTGGATAGATTGTTTTCTTGCTCTGTGTTTTTTTTAGCTCCTGAGGTTTGTCCCTGAGAAAAGTGATGTGGATCTTTTAGAGGAACACAAACATGAACTGGAGCGCATGGCTCGACCTGACCGCTTCTTGTATGACATGAGCAGGTATGTAACAACACTCACAAGTCTGAAAACGACAGGAAATCCTGTCTACTGATTATTTTTCAGGGGGGTCTTTGGTTGAAAGCTGTTGCTCTAAACTAACTAAAATTCAATGACTGTAAAATAAGAAGGTGGAACCTGGAGATTAAATGTCACGAGCTTCTTTATTCATTTGGTGTAAGCAAAGGTTACTTGTAACTACAAGAAGGCTAACCTTTCAGGGGTCTTTTTGTGTGGAGTTTACATATTATTTTCAAGTACTCCAGCTTCCTTTTTGTCTCTCTGTAACTTTGTGACAAATAGGGAACATTTCAGGGTTCATTGTGTTGGTCCCATTTATTTCTGGAGATAAGCACCAGCTTCCCTTCAACCTGCAAAGTATAAGTAGTTATACAGATTCTGAGGAAGCCAGTTTTTTGGCAAGTTTTTGATCATTTTGTGTATTCTAGAGTGTTTAATAAAAATTAATAAGGATAACATCCAGCCTGTTTAAGCCTCACTATCAGATCTTCTTCACCACACTTTCTTAAAGATACCAGTAGTGTAAAAGAAACGTTTACCCATTTGGTAAGAGGTAGTTGGATCTCTACCAGTGAGAACAGTACAGGTTGATCAAAGCTGTATCTCATATATTTTCTTCCCCTCAACCAGAATCAACCACTACCAGCAGAGACTCCAGGCTCTTCATTTCAAGAAGAAGTTTACTGACCGCATGTCTGAGGTCAAACCTAAGATCAAAGGTTGGAGTTCATTTCGTCTGTACTGCCGTCCACGTTTTCCATTTCCTCATTGTGTCTCTCATTGTAGCTCTCAGCCTTGCCTCTGAGGAGGTGATACAGAGCCAGGCTCTCCGTCAGCTCCTGCAGGTGGTTCTGGCCCTTGGGAACTACATGAACAAAGGACAACGAGGAAACGCCTATGGGTTCAAAGTTGCTAGCCTCAACAAGATGGTTGACACCAAATCCAGCAAGGATAGGTATGACTCAAAACTCAGTCAGATAGACACACACCAAATACTTTCTTTCATCCAAATGAGCCAAATTAGCTGGTTGATAGCAAACTATCTATAGTCATTTGATGTTTAGGTCTTACTGACTGTTTATTTTTCATTTTTCTAGAAACATCACTCTGCTCCACTACATGATCACTGTGCTGGAGAAGAAATTTCCTGTAGCAGCATCATTCAGCAAGGAGATCCAGAATGTTCCAGAAGCTTCCAAAGTCAAGTAAAAGGAGCAACATAGTGTCTGAAACAAATGCGCTAATCTGCTGATGTGCTGCTGTTTGAGATGTAATCAATGATTGCCCTTGTTTCATTTTTATATTGACAGCATGGCCGAGTTAGAGAAGGAAATCAACACTTTGAGATCTGGTCTGAAGAGCATTGAGACGGTAAGATCAATAAAAGCATGAAACACCTCCTGAGCTATGTTGGGTTTTACATTAATCTGTGTGTGGTTGTGTGCAGGAGCTGCAGTACCAGAAGAACCAGCCCACCCAGCAACCAGTTGATAAGTTTGTTTCTGTAGTCAGTCAGTTCATCACTGTTGCATCCTTCAGTTTCTCAGATGTAGAAGATTCACTTCGAGAGGCTAAAAACATGGTGGGTTTATCATTTTCATTATGTCCAGGATAGTTTCTCATAATTCTATAAGTTTCATTCACCTTTATGTCTTCTAATTCAGACCTTCTTCAAACATTAAAATTTAAAGTCTGATTTTCATTAGTATTTCCTCAGTTTATTTATTTATTTTTTTTACTGTTATTAATATCTCCAGAGCTCTGGTACTGCCCCAAAGGTTCAGCAGGGTACAGGAGGGTAGCATGGAGTTGTAGATCACACAACTCTATCTTAATTACTTGTTTTCTGATGAAGTTTGCAAAGGCACTCACATACTTTGGAGAGGACTCATCAAGCCAGCAGCCAGATGACTTCTTTGGGATCTTCAACACTTTCCTCTCAGCGTACTCCGAAGCCCAACAGGAGAACGAGGACATGGCCCGCCGGCAGGAGGAGGAGAAGAAACGGGCACTCATGGAGGCTCAGGTAAGCAGAAATCCTGACAAACCTGCCTAAGTGGTTCTTTAGCACAGGGTTACCTTCACAGAGTGTCTCCTTGTTGATTCTCTGTTGCTCCTGCAGATGAAGAAAGACCGGGAGCAGAGGATGAACAAGGCCAAGGGAGTGCAAGAAGAGGAGGGTGGAGAGTTTGATGACCTGGTGTCTGCGCTGCTCTCAGCAGAGGTCTTCGAGAGAGATTCATCCAAATTAAACAAAAAAAAGCAGCGTAGTCCCAGAGACCTTGGAAACCGAGAAAGACCATTGTCAACCCTGAGCAAGTACCAGGACAGATAATAACCAGCGTGAGTTCGCTGGGTCTGTGGCTGAACAAGTATTAACAAGGATTTTTATTTAAATCATAACCAGTAACCAGAGACGGTTGATAACCACGGGCACCTTATTTTGACTGGAATAATAATGTAATGAGCATCAGGTAAGCTTACTGAAAAATATAGACACTCATGTTGCCTAGTTTCTGAAAAAAAAACAACCAGAAACACTCTTGGCCATTTTTATTGAAACTCAATTTCTATAAAATTCATCATTAACAAACCCAGGAAGAGCTGAAACATCCCAATCATCTTAAAGGTATCTGGAGCCTCGGAGCTGTTAAAGCTTTCTTCACTCAAAGAATTGGATTTAAAAGATTCAGGAGCAACTGAAGCTACATTAAATTATTTAATACCAGATTTAATTGGAGAATGTCTTTAATAGTTGTGGTCAATCAGCAGACGGAGTCAGTCACAAAGAGTTAGTGTAAGAGAAGGCGAAGATTTCAGTTGGTAAGTATATGAGGGAAACAGACCCAACCTGTCCTCAGTCGGAGTCAAACAAACATGCTTTAGATTTTTAAAGGCAAATGTGCTTCTACCAGATGAGCATGACCTAATGACTGATCCATCAATGAGAAAGAGAAGCTCAGACATGGCAACAGCAGAGAGACAATTTTTGAAAAAGAAAGCTTTCTGAGAGGATGCACAACAAAATCACCTAACCAATTACAATAACCTGGTGATAAAACAAGAAAACAAACAAGAAAACAAGGGGGAGATGCTTAGATATTTACACTTGTAATTCATATATGGATCATAGAGGTAGTAATAAGACTTAATTAACAAATGAAGTTTTCTGATTGAAATATTTTCAAATTTTCTTCATAATTATTAGCAAAAACAATCCAAACATGATATTATCTGTTCAAACTTGATGACACTTTTATATTGACATTAATAGTCACTACAAACTCACAAACAACCCACACATGTTCCACCCCTTAAACATGAGCATACAGCAAACAGTCAATAGAAGTAAGGGACTGATAGGTCGACTATAGAAATTAAACTAAACAATAAACACTTATGTTAAACTGCTGAAGGAAATTAAAGCATCCCCTCAAAAGGGACAAAACCAACTATTTTGTTTGTTGGTGGATTTTTAAATATTATTACTCCAATAGTTAATTAACTCATGACCCAATAGTTTGACTCTTGTGAGTCTTTGTGAGTGAGAAACTTAAAAGTTTTGGACCCTCTGAACTAAGGGGTTGACTAGAAGTTTGAATTGCATCTCTTACAGTTTTGTGGACGTGTTAGAGACATGTCCCTCTGAACTGATGCCCTTGCTGCGGGTTTTCACAAGAGTTTTTTACACTCAGTTGGCTTTGAGCTAACAAATACTGTAGCCTGAGATCTCTCAGCAGGTATAGTTGTGCCGTTTATTAGTTTGAATTCCAAGTCTTCTCAAAATCTGCAAGTACTATAAAAATTCCCATCTGGTTATGTAACCCTACCTGCTTATTCTAAAGTCAGTTTCTTGTTTTTATAGTATTTATTGTTAGTTAAAGGACAGTCATCATGTTTGTGGTGTATTCTGAGGTATGAACTGTGACCTGAAGGCCATCCTCACAGCAGTCGATATGATCCTAAAAGGAACGTGCAATAACAGAACCATCAGTTGATTATTCATTCTTATTTATGTCTAATTAATATAATAAAAAATAAATATTCCAAGTTGATGGTTGTGCATCATAAAGTAATTTAGGAGTGAAAAAATTACATATTTATGTAATCTGTAAATATTCAGTGTTGTTTAAATGTGTTATAATGTTCTCATAAA
Source organism: Jordanella pulchra (assembly GCA_034780135.1). Lineage (NCBI taxonomy): Eukaryota > Metazoa > Chordata > Actinopteri > Cyprinodontiformes > Cyprinodontidae > Jordanella > Jordanella pulchra. The sequence continues at coordinate 37,893 of JAUZNJ010053511.1, read as the reverse complement.
AAGCTTAAAATGTGTTCTAAATATGATTTATATCTGTTTGTAATGTAAAGTGGTAAAAAATATTAAATTTTCCTTTCTGTCTATGAATCACTATCAAGAATAATAAACTCAGTGTGAAAAAAACTGTGCAGAGAATAATAATCCCTAATTTTTTACAATAATAGTTATAATCTTCAAAGATCTGAATATAAGGGAAAAGCCTTCTTTCCATTGCTTTACTCAAAAATTAAACTCATTTATTGCATAGATTCCTAAAGTGATGAAATTCAAATGTCTCACATAATGAAAACCCAAAGCTTCTGTTACTCAAAATATTACAATGTGACATTCGATCAATGAAAATATCAGTGCAGAGAAGTGGACCTAACTATATACAGTGGCGCATTTCCACCCAGCAATAAATGAGTTTAATTTTTGCTTTATATATATATATATATATATTTAACTGTATAGATAAAACAAAGTCTTTGTTTCTATTAGTGAAGGAAGTGAAGGAGCTATTCTCCATTTTCATTTAAATCTTAAAATTTACCTTATTTAGTCCATTTTTATTTGCTTATTTTCTAGTTTTTTTATAATTAGAATTTTTTTTTAATTGTTATTAAAAATAGGTTTTTGGCCTGTGATTCACTTAATTAGTTCATTAATTTCAGTTTGGGACGTGGCTGTGTCACATTATAAATGGGTAGGTTTTAGGTAGCTTATTACGCACGTAGGTGGTCAGATGTTTTTTTTTTACCAGTCTTAGTGTCAGACTTAGTATCAATCTTGGTATGGTCTCAATCAGTGTCACTTCAGTTTACTAGCCTATAACTAGTTTTGTCTGAACAGTGAAATAAAACAAAGAAAGAACTTCATTTTGAGCCTTTTTGATCTTTTTGACAGCATAATTCGGAACCCATGGTGCATCAGTGACTATTTTGAGTAAGATTCACTTTTTACTTTGATCACTTCTGAGTCTTGAGTTTTTTTATTTTTGGAATTTGAGTTTTTTGGACAAATAGTCACTACAATTAGCTTTAACTGGTAATTAATAATGCATTTTATGGAATTAATGATTTAATAATTAATTGAGAATCATCTCTACAGCTGTTTTCAGAAGTAGTTTAAACCATTAGAATTTGATATAGTTAAGACTGTTTTTTCATAGGAGTTTTTGGGAGTTTAGTAGATTAATTCTCTTTTTGACAAACCCTATTTTTGCTTGTAGTAATAAGTAACATACATAAGGTTTGTTACACTATAAAACAACTATATATATTCGAAGTATAAAGTTAAATAAGCTATTTTTATTGTGTCTTTTACAGATTTATTCGTTGGAAGAGAGGGTTAAAATGGGCCCATGTGGTTTAAACATTGCTGACCCAAATTCTGCATATGTTAAATATTTTTATCGCCCCCTAGCGGAGAGTTGTATAACTTAAAGCAAAGCTGCGTTCACGAACCTAAATAAAATCATGTAAATTCCAAAAATACCAGCAGATCCCGGAGACTCGGAGCTAACAAGTGTGTATTTGCAGAGAAGATAAGATGTGTGACCTGGAACACTGTTCTCTTCCGCTTCTGTGATACGTTCATGAGCACTCGGAATTTAATGATTAATGCGGCAGAACCCCACTTCCTCAAACTGTAGATAGTTTGCTTGGGTTCGTTGGATCTGCAACAAAGCAGAGCAGCGTTTGGGTTCCTGTGTGGGGGAACCATGGTGTTCGAGAACATCCAGTACGAAGACATCCTGGTTGAAGCGGTAAGTTCTGTTTCTGTGTTCGAGGCGAGGCTCAGGACCAGGATTGTGTAAAAGGTTTGGTTCGGCGGGTCCATCATCACGATTGCGTTTGCGTGCAGGCTGTCGGCAGAGGAACCTTTGGGGTGGTCTTCAAAGCTGTATGGAAAGGAAAAAATGTGGCAATCAAAACCATCGAGAGCGACGCAGAGAGGAACGCCTTCCTGGTGGAGGTACCGACCCTCGATTTATGGGTTAGAACTGGGACTGACCTGGGATAGAGCCAGGTTAAGTCCAGTTTAACCCACCCTGATGTGTGGTGGTTAAAGCCTGGGACAGGGGTTAGCACCCTTTACTGTCCAGAAGGTTTAGGATCATTTCTACGAGATACATTTCTTTTAGAGCTGTAAAGTTTCACTTGGCTGTCAAAAATAAATAAATAATGAGGAGGATTATATAGGAAATGATCCTTATTGGGAAACTGAGGACCTAATGAGGCATGAAACATATTTCTGGTAACATAAAAATAAAGCACCTATTTTCATTTACACATGAATAAACAAAGTAACATTAATGCTAATGTAGTGTAAAGTTTTATGCAGATATAAAGTAACATCAGATTAATAAACTGCTAGTTGCTTGTTTCTGTCGGCTTTTTGGTAAAACTTTCTTAGGATTTATACAAAAAAGGGAGTTTTTTGAGCACCATGCTTTGACAAGGCAATCCAAAGGCCTTTTATAGGACACTAATGGGAAGATCGAGGGTATGAAATGATTAGAAATAAGAGATAAAATAACATAAAAATAATATAATCAAACAAAATGACCTCTTTTTATCAAATTATTTTTTCATGACGCACAGTTGTTTTTTAATTCCATCAAACAAGCGTTTATCATGTATTATCAGCTCACATGCTGCTGTGCAAATCCTAAAACACCTTTTATTCTTTTAACTTTTGATTACTTGTAGTGAAGGAATTAGTATTCAAAAGTATACTAGTTTATTTTTCTAGTTACTACAAAGTAATAAAAGTATTTATTCATGACCTTAGACTCTGGTCAGTCAACACTGAATTAGAGAAATATTTATATATTTTCCACTGTGCTTCCAGTTGTTTGAACTACAATCATGTTTTGATCATTGTAATATGATTGGATCTAATGACTAACAGACAACTTTTGAATTGAAAAACAAATATATTGCCTATATTTTGTAGCCTTAACCATTGATAAGCATTCCCACTATTCTTTGCACATAAACATAAAATATTTCTATGATCTGAAGGTATTCTTAATACAAACTTATCTCGTTTTACTTGTGTGCAGCTACGGCAGCTGTCCCGGGTCAGTCATCCTAACATTGTAAAGCTGTATGGTTCCTGTGAAGACCCGGTGAGTACACAACGTTTTAGGAGGAGGTTCTGTTGCACAGTTCTGGTTTTTATTGCTTTACAAGAACATTAGTTGAAAAATATAACCTGAATTTACGATTATATTGCACTGCTGTTCTATTTCTATTACAATCTCATTACATTGTTGTAAGCTGTATGCAATGAAATCTCGTTTAGGCTGCACCGTGTGTATATAAAATCACAATAAAGTTCTAAGTCTAAATTCTATAAATAATTTTGGTTAAAACTCATCATTTTCCATATTACATAGATTTTATCTGGACCAATCGGTGAAAAGAACCACTTTCAGTAATGAGAAGGTTTAATTCTTTAAAAAAGTATTTAATTAAAATGATAATAAATCAGCATTATGTAATATAAAGTGATATTACATTTCTGCACAGATTTGAGCTTTTATTGATTATTTCTTATCATAACTATATCAGGCAATGAACTAATAGAGAAGTAATCTTCTGCAGTCAGGTTAAACAATGTTTTACGTAGTGTACCTTTAACCTCTCGCGTCAGCTCCTGTCTACGTCTTGTTTGTGATATCAGGTGTGTCTGGTGATGGAGTACGCAGAATGTGGCTCCTTATACAACCGTGAGTCTCATCCTCTTATTTGTCATTTGAAATGATTTGAAAATAAACAAAAAAACGATTACAGATTTCTTCTATTCGCAGATTTTTTTTAGGGGTCATGTTTTAATGTTTCAGATGATCGAAAAAATTCCACAAATTACCTCTGAAAACGGAGATAACCGGTTATGAGACTTTTGCTTTTCCATGAGGAAAGTTTGTCAGCTATTTCAAACATCAAAAGGTTTTCAAGCATTAAAAGTCTTTTTAATTTGATTAGTTACAGATCATCATTTGACTTTTTCCACACTTTCTTCAATTCATGATGTCATTATTTTAAAGCAGTTTTAATGTGTAAGAGGTTTTCATAAACATTTGAAGTTCCTCTTGCTTTCTTCTTCCGTTGCGTTCAGTCCTGCACAACGCCAACCCGCTGCCTCACTACACAGCCGCCCACGCCATGAGCTGGTGTCTGCAGTGCGCCCACGGCGTCGCCTACTTGCACGCCATGAAGCCCAAAGCTCTGATTCACAGAGATCTCAAACCGCCAAAGTAAGAGCACTGTCATATCATGGTGGACCACGATGCACCTGCACGCCATCAGGCTCATCTGGCCTGTTTTCAGTTCAGTTGCATTCATCATCTGTGGCTTATTTTACCTCTTGTCCATTTTTTCTCTAAACTCTTAAGATGAAATCTCTCATTTCTGTTTCAGTTTGTTGCTTGTAGCTCGAGGAACCGTGCTGAAGATCTGTGACTTTGGAACAGCTTGTGACATTCAGACCTACATGACCAACAACAAAGGCAGTGCAGCCTGGATGGCTCCTGAGGTGTTTGAAGGTCGGTGGTGTTTCCCAGTGACTTCTTCAGAACTCATAAGTTTCTCCTTTACTCTTCTTCTTCTGTTGTGTTCCTCAGGGAGCAACTATAGTGAGAAGTGTGACGTGTTCAGCTGGAGCATCATCCTGTGGGAGGTAATAACTCGCAGGAAGCCTTTCGAAGAAATTGGCGGCTCCGCGTTCTGCATCATGTGGGCCGTGCACAGAGGTGTGTTACATTCTGCAGAGTGCTGCCGTTTATTCTGTAGCTTCATCTTCACACTAACCACCTGGTCGTTGTGATGAAGGTACTCGTCCTCCTCTGGTCAAAGACCTCCCTGAACCCATTGAGACTCTGATGACCCGCTGCTGGGACAAAGAGCCCTGCCATAGACCATCTATGAGCGAGGTGTGCGACACCATGAGCGGCTTGATGAAGGTAACGCTCTGCTTAGAGCTCCTGTAGCTATAAAAATGTGAGACAAAAATAAAACGTGGAGAAATGGACTCTCGCACTGATATCTGCTTTAGTATTTCCCAGGCTCTGATGAACCCCTTGATCTTCCTCATCAGTCTTCATCCTACAAAAGTGGCTCCTCATCTGCAGCAAGCACAGGTAACAATATATATACATATATATATATATATATATATATACCTATGCTGCTTTCAAAAATATGGCAAAATAAAGGCACCTAGAGCCTGAAAAATGCTTTAAAAAAAGTAAAGCAAGTTTTTATCTCTTTTGAATCGTCCTTCTCATCTTTCTTTTGGTCGGTTACAACCTGCAGCCTCTTCACGCCAGTTATATGTCTCCACATTTTGTTTTAATAATTTAAGAAAAGAGTGGGGCTTGCTTTAAAAACAAAAAACAAAGGCAATCTTTGAGTGCGGTTTGGAAATTGGCTGTTCTCTAAACCAGCAGCTGCTGTTTGGCTCCTCTTGTGTTTTTACCAATACTTCTCTGTGCCTCTCAATCAGACCCAGTCAAACTGGAAAAGAGCAAAAAAAAAAAAAAAATAAAACTAGAAACTTATAGAAGCAGCCCTAATTGATCGCTGTAGTTCCTTTTGAATTCTACAGGGCATCCATCCGGCTTTTGCTTGGTTATCAGTCGGTAAATATCTGGGTTTTTTTGTCTTCAGGCTCATGCGCCGATGGAACCATTAACAGCAATCGAGGCGACGAAACCAGACATCGATTTATACCTGGTGAGGAGCAGAACTCTGAGAACAGAATCCCACTGCAGCGCTGGACCTCCAATGTAATAGAACTTTAAATTCACTACTGTTTGAACGAGCCTCACTGACACCGTCTGACGAGTAGTGATCCAACAGAACCCTCTGATTCTCACCACCAGACTCCCTCACGGTTGTCCACTGGGTCCAGGACCCCCAGCTTGGAGAGTCAGAGTCCCGTCAACACTGGTAGCCAATCAGAGCAGAGAATGACGTTTTCTCCTACAAGTATAGTTCATTTAAATCAGGTCGTCTTTTCCTGCAGCATCATCACAAATAAAAACTGTATCTGTTTCCTCAAATAATCAAATCATCAGTGTTGAGTTACATGACAACTAGAATAATACTAAAACTTTATGAACTGTTGCCGCTTATGCAACAAATCTTGCCATAATCACAGAGCAAACCACATCTGAAAATCAGACTTTAGCATCAGTTTTACAATTAATTTACTGTGACATGGATGTCATGTTACTGTGTCTCTTTCTGCTCAGGTCCTGAAGGATCAGAGAGTCCGGTCCCCCCCATATACCTGAAACTGGATCACCAGTTACAGGTAAGTTCACTTTATCAACACTCTAAGCCATCTGTGTTGATTGTTTGAATGAGTTTTCAATAAATGAATACTGACCAGAAAAAAAGAGGATTTTTATTCAACCGTTTTTCTGATTTTTTTGACTTAAATAATGAAACCGCATCGTGAGTTAAACAAAGTTAAACTTTTCAGTTTGCATTATAAAGATAATTGGCCCAGTGCTCCTTAGATTTATCTCTGTATATTTATCTCTCATTTATTTGACTCACCTTCAGCCTCTGGCTCCTTGTCCAAACTCTCGGGAGTCCATGGCCGTTTTTGAGCAGCACATTCGAATGGCTCAGGAGTTTCTGAGAGTCCAGTCGGATATCGCTCACCTACTGAACAGAAAGTACGTTCTTCCTCCACTTGTGGTGGGAATTCTCTTCCTGCTACATGAAGCAGTTCAGTGTTGTAAGTGAATAAAGCCTGTAGAGTGTCCTCTTAGGTTCAAAATGTCAGTTTGTTTAACCTTTTTGTTTAGAGAGGAGCTCATGGCGGAGCTAGAGCAGGAGCAGAAGGAGCAGCAGACCTCTTCTCGCCTTATGCAGGAACACAGCAAGCTGCTGGAGGAAAACAGCAGCCTGTCAACTGTCTGCCAGGACCTGAGGAGAAAGCTGAGCCTGATCCAGAGTCAGAACCAGACCTACAGCTGAGACTGAGCCCCGATTCATCTTACTGTTCCAGATTCTGGCCCATGGACCTCTGGCTGATTAAACATGTTAGGTCAACACCTGCATCATCCTGGACCCGTCCCTTTAGCTCACAGCTTCATGTACCTAAGCTGTCTGTAACATAGAGTGGAAGTGATCCTGAGGACAACAGCTGAAGTTCAGAGGGAGGTTTATTATGGTCTGTCCTCCTCACTGTTAAAAACCTTCAGTTCAGCTGAAGAACTGCCGGCTGAAGAAACGTGAGCTGCGTTTTTACTGAAGCTCCCCCACTGAACTTCTTAAATTATGTCATTTTACTTTTCTATTTTTATACTCAGAACTTTTTACTTCAATAAAACCGACTGATTTGATTAAATCAACGAAAGGTAAATAAAAAAGATTTTCCTTCGATGAATGCTAAAAAGTTGCTGTTACAAAATACATTTTATCTTCAAACTTTGCTACCTGACTCCATGTTCCTAATGTTATTCTGTTTTAGACCAGCAGATGTCGCTGTTTTCTACTGAACATTAATGCCGAAGTTGCTTCCTTTTTACCAGATGAATGAATAAGAATTCAAATGTTCTTAATGGGATGGTGGAGAGGTTTGCTTTAGAGTAAAGCTTGGTTTCACTCATGATGATGAAATCTTCTTGAATTGTAGGGTTGTGGCTGTTAGAGTTTACCTTTTTTTTGGGGGGGGGGTGTATTTTGTAGCTGTCTCCTTTTATATTATGTATACATTTTATGTGATTACTTGTTTTTAAACTGTTTTTACATTATAAAACACTTTGCGTTGCTGCATGCAGGAAAAGCGCAAAGTTTGATTTGATTTGTTCTTTGTGGTTTCATACAAAGCTGGAATCAATCTCCAAAACATCCAACAATCAGATTTTCACATTTAGTGTCGAGGCTTTTTCACATATAACAAACTTCTGTTGGGAAACTGTGATCCGTGGGAATATTTGATCTGCAGATCGTGGTAAGACTAAGACACAAGCACAACTCCTAACTTTTTTACATTATAACCCAAACCAGCATCTATGGGATACGTTGGACACACTCAAGTCCAAATAGGTTCATTACCCTTTATAGATTTTAATACTTGATTGAAATATTACAAAACTGTGGTGCAGATGCCACGGAAAACCTTCATGGGAAGCTGTATATATGATCAGGTCTGATCCGTGTAACTTCAGAGAATATATATAGCCTATATATTCTTTGCATAGCTCTGCACACATTTTCATGTATCTTCCATAAAGTCTGAGAACCATCTGTCCCTTCCTTGCTATTGTTTCTATGGTGACTTCATTCAGATTTTTCTTTAACCTCAAAAACACATCAACAGGGTTTTAATAGAGTGAAGGGGCTCTTTGGAGCTTAAGAGCTTCCTTGACTCAGAGCTCTTTTACTAAAACTTTAATGAGGTGCATAGCCTGTTTCTACTTGGTTTTCTGGTTGACTTTGGTTTCCTCCATGAGGTTCTCCAAACCTCTTTACAGTCGTTTTTCAGAAACCCAGAGGTCTGGTGCTTTCTTCTCTGATCCCCACAGACTCTCTTCTGTCTTAAATCTCCAGTCATCTGATTTTGATAATCGGAGAGGTCCTCGATACTTCTTGTTCCCTAAGATCTCCGATGACTTCAGAACCCGAAGAAACCTGTGGCCAAGATTTAAATATCCTTTCCGATGGTCATGCAGACTTTGGACAGTCGACCATCAGCAACAGACAGCATGGCTCCCTCAATCATCATTCATGTATTTTCCTCTCAGCCCAAGTAAAATCTTGAAGGGGATTCTGGAGTGGCTTAATGAATGTGAAAGATGTAATCCGTGTTTATGAGTCCGTGGGTGGTGGTTCTTGCAGCTCTTACTCCAGGAACAATCCACACCTGCTTGCTTCACATCGAGCTGTGGTTATGTTGCTTCCGTGGCTTTTTCTACCTCACTTTTTTCTTCCACTTGACTTTCCATTAATATTCTCAGATACAGAAGCTTATTCAACACTGATCTTCTGTCGCATGCTATTCACATTGAGGGTGTTAGTAGTCTTTCTGCGTCGGTCATGATTTCTGAATTATTTTTCTGTTTTGATTGATATTAAAAAAACATTTAAAACGAGGTTTACTGTAATATTTGTTATGATCAGTTCTAACAAATGTTGAGCGCTGGGGGGTGTGGTGCTGAGGCGGGAGGGGGTGGGGTGGTGGGGTTGTTATTGTGAATGAGGGACACCATGACGTCATTGAAACGATGTCAACAAAGCAGCTCCTGAGTCAGTGAACGCGCTCCATGTCTACACTCAGAGCAGGGTTCGGCTCCATGTGGACCCGCAGCGCTTGGTGACGGACCAGCTCAGACCCAGGTTCGGCACCATGCGGGGACGCTGTGACCTGTGACGGGCCGTGGACGTGCAGGAGGAGCCGGTGAGTTCCAGCAGCGGCCGCTGCGGCTGCATGTGTCCCAGTGAGGGTGTCTGCTCGGCGGTTCGGGGCTGTTGGGTGATGCACACCCACGGTGCGTGGGTGTGCATTACGGATCCTGACATGAGGCTGTGCACGCGCCTCTGGCCACAATGCACGGACGCTGCGGGTCTTTGTGTTGGGTGGTGGTGGTGGTGGGGGGTCCTCACTGTGGGAACACGGTTCTTTACTACTGGGAGAGGACAAAGAAGGCGGCCGCCGCTCCACCCTCAGCCGGGGAACAAAGCGCTGAGGGCCGATAGAGCAGCCGGAGCCAGACCCAGTAGCAGCAGTTCACAGAACCATGTCAGAACTGAGCTCTCACTATAAAAAGCATCTCATTTAAAAGTGTCAGTGTGTGACAGCGTGCATGTACTGTGCACACGCCTGGTTGTGCAGGATGAGCTCTTTGTTATCTGCAAACACTCCTCCAGCTTTCTGCTCAGAGCTGCAGGTGTTCAGATGCGCTGCTGCCAGCATGAACACAGCCAGGATGGGTCCAGATCAGCTCCCAGGTGCTGGTTGAGATCATTTAGGTTGATTCTGAGGTGGTTTGTTTGACTGGAGCTAAGCTGATGATTTTGCTTAGTTTAAAACCCAGCAGACCTGCGAGGGGGGGAGTAATCCCAGCATGGTTGAGGATGTGATCTGCTCTGTTCTGTTGCTGACAAATACTTTGTTTCAGGATGAGCCATGAATAGTTGATAAACACAGTAAACAAAGAACGGTCCTGTTTGATTGTAAGTTAAAGGTAAGGCATCATTGAGTTCAAAATCTGGAAAGTGTGGCACGCACATGCTTTGTAAAGTCACCCTTTGATGGAATTACAGCTCAAAACCTTGAATAATATGTATATTCACTTGTAAATTTGGATGATTTTAGGTTTTCCATCTCTTTGTGCAAAAACAGCTTTAGTTCAGATGGATTGGATTAAGAGTGTCGAGTTTTTAATCTTTTATTAGATAATTTTTTTTTAATTTTAGGTCTGCACTTTGGTTGGGCCATTTTAACATAAATATACCTTCATTTAAACTATAACATTGTAGCTGTGGTTCTGTTTGGTTCCCAACCTCAGCCTCTGTTTCAAGTGTTTCAGAGCCTCTAACAGATTTCACTCAAGGTGTGTCCTGGTTTCAGCTGAATCTTTCCTTCTAAAAACTCTGATAAGATTCTCTGTTAAGAAAAGAATCTCTACATCATGATTTCACTACATCCACTTGTTACCTGTAAACATTCAGATCTGTTTGAGGTTTTTTTAAAGCTTGAAATGCTCTTTTATAACTTAATCCTCCCTTTAAACATCACAACCTTCTACCTGATCTTACATCTCTTTTCCATCCACTTTACAAATATCATTTTTAGTTTTGGACCAGAACACCACAATAAAATACAGTAAATGTTGTGATCCTCTGCTAATGAGAATGAATCAACTCCAAATAGGAAAATAAAGCAGACGTCACTCGGATCCTTTCAGGTTTTCAGGTTTCTTGAAGGACAAGAAATTATCAAACAAATGTCTCCCAATTGTTGGGATATTTCAGAGAGCATTTCTGCTGTTGAACTGTTTCCTGGGTGATGATGCTTCGGTGTTGCTGGTAAACATGTTATTCTATAGCATAGATTTGAATTCTGCACTCTATGTGGGATATCAGTCCTGGAGCTTTTGTCATAGTCTGAAAAAGTTACTTTTATAAAGTTCAAAACAGGAAAACTCCAAGAATCTCCTCTTCCTGATCTTCGTACCATATTTATCACATCTGTTCACACATTCCTTCTCTGATGCAGGTGAGCTCGCCAGTCTGGGTATTTTGTTAATGAAACTTGATAAACTTGATGAGCTCTATTGCTTTTTTTTCTGGTACAACAAAAAGTTTGTGTTTGGACTCTGAAATGAAAACTCTGGGTTTTATTTTCATCCCGGCCTTGTTTAAACGTGGGCTCTCCCTCATGTCTGACTCCTGTAGAGTTTTAATGTGTGACTCATCTCTTTACTTTCCCTGAAACCTGATGTGTCTGATCCAGTTTCTACTTCCTGAGCTGCCTGTAGGCTGGCTTTTCTGACTTGACTTTAGATATCACAAAGAGGAAACTGAATCATCTTAGCAGGAGCTAAGCATGGTTTCCAACCTGGACAAACTGGTTCTTTAGGTCTGAAGATTCTGAGGACTTTCTGTATTTTGCTTCTCTAGTTGCTCATGATATTTTGTGAAAGGCAATGCATTATCACAGAGCAGGAAAAACAAATTCTGAATGCAAATGGTTCTTCTGCTGTGTTTGTTTCAGCAGCTGAAGCTCACTGTGCGTCATCAGATCTTTATAGCCTGGTATGATGCGGGCTGGCCACCCAGGGGATAAAGGTTCTGGGTGACCTCAGAGTTCAGGTTTCTGGGAGAGCGTCTGTGTACAAAAAAGGAGACAATGATGTCATCGCAGGATGTCTATCAGGATCTCCTCAGGGATGTCTGCTGGACATTTCAGGATCAAACTTCTTCATCCATTTAAATGTCAATGTTGCTCAGAGTCAATTTAGAAATTCTCTGAAAAAAATATCTTTCCACATTCTGATGTGCAAAAATACTTTTTAAAGTTTTAGCTGCTCAGTAGTCTGAAGATTTAACTAAAGTAAGAGCTGGAGAAGATCAGGATGTTTTTATTAACCAGAAGAACTTATTGCATTATTTGTAGGATTCTGTAGCAGGATGCAACAGGGTGCAGCAAGGTGCAAAAGTATGAGGCAAGATGGAGCAGGGTCTAGAAGCATGCAGGATGCAGCAGGATGGAGCAAGATGAAGTAGGAGGCTTCAGGATGTAGCGGCAGGCAGCAGCACTTAACAGGATAAAGCAGCATGAAGCAGACGGAAGCAGCAGAACGTACCAAGATTGATAGATGCAACAACATGTAGCAAAATCCAGCAGGAAGCCAAAGGACATAGTAGTATAAAACAGGAAGAAGTAGCAGAATGAAGCAAGACGTAAAAAGATGAAGCAGGATGTAGCAGAATGAAGGAACTGAGGATGAAGCAGGAAGCAGCAGGTTGCAGCTAAAGGAAGCAGGAAGCAGCAGGATGCAGCAGCTCATAGCAGGATGAAGCAAGTTGCAGCAACATGTAGCACATAAAAGATGGAAGCGTAGCGGGGTGTGGCAGAATAAAGCAAGAGGTTGCAGGCTTCAGCAGTAGGTAACAGGATGAAGCATGATGTAGCAGAAGGAAGGAGGAGGCAGCAGGATGAAGCAGGATGCATTAGCATGTAACAGGATAAAGCAAGATGCAGTAATATGCAGCGGTTTTAAGCAGGAGGGAATGAGAAGCAGCGAGATGGATATTACAAAGTATAGCACTGTATGAGTGAATGTGTCTGGATATAACCGGTAGAACATCACTGACTATAACATATCAGGAGGCAGCTAGATGTAGTGGGCGCAGTGGATTGTGGTAAGACAGAGTGGGCTGCAGCTTGATGTGGGAGGTAGTTTTCAAATTTAGAGAAATGAATGAGAGATATGATATTTTAAAATAGTTTTAAAGCAGAAAATGTTTGGTTTCGATGTGAGATCAGCTGATACAGCAATAGTCTGTAGTCTGATCACAGAAGACTCCGGATCAGTGAGCTGAGAGTCAGTTCCGATCAGAGGGATGTTTTAACATAACCATTAAATAAAGCCACCTCCGATACTATTTGTACACTTCAATTCAATTCAAAAATACTTTATTTATCCCAAAGGGAAATTAAATAATGATAATAATAAAGACGATGATAATAAATAATAATAAACCAAATTTCCTGATCAACTAAAGGAGATGGGGACGTTTTAATGGTTCAGATAAAGCTCTTGTCTTTTATTGTTTAGTAGATTCAAACAATGATCCATATTGAAACCCAGCTGAGCACACGTATGTTTGGAATTTAACTTAGAATTATATTAAGTGTATTTATTAAATCATGATAACAAATCAACGCTGGAGAGCAACAAACCTGAACAAGAACAATGACCGGTTGGTTAGTAGTTTCGGAGGTCAATCACAGGTCATATGTCACCAACCACCTCCTCCTTTAAACCTCTAACTGGATGAAAGGCTGCAGAGACAGATTGTAAAAACACTAGATCAGGATAAAAAGATGATGTGTTGCTGTTCCTGGGATCCTTAGGGAGCAACAGATGGTTTAAAGAAATCATAATGATGATGATGGTCAGAGTGTGGGTTCACAGTGAGCCTTCTGAGGTGGGCTGCTTCAGCAGGTCTGACTCAGCGCAAAACCGCCACCCCCCCCACACACACACACACACTCAGACAGACTGCTCAGTCAGCTGTCTGCAGGGAGGATTTATGAACGCCTGAATCACAAAGAAGCAGCTCTGCATGTAGTCTGTGTGCATGGCTGCAGTGTCTCTATAGAGCTCAGTTTTGGATCTACAGCTGTACATGTTTATTTATCTGAATTGTGAGATCAGGAACTGCACGCTCCTGCAGCACTAGAGACGTAATTATTTATTCCCTTGAACTGTTATCTGAGTGTGTGGGAGATATTTTGCTTCCTGTAAAGTAATGTTAACATTTACAAATGGACCGGGTAGACTAATAAACACAATCAAAATGAATATGATAAATTAAAAAAATGAGAATTAAACCCAGGCCCCCCCCAGGAGGAGGTTGCGGAATGCAGCTTGATGGAGCAGGAAACAGAAGGATACAGGACAATATACTGGAATATAGTGTATTATTGCAGGAAACGGCAGAATGCATCAGGATATCGAGGGAGTAAGATAAAGACAGAGGCAGAAAGATGCAGCGGGGTGAAGTTTGATGTTGTTACATAAAACAGAGTGCAACAAATGTAGCCAGTATAGCTGGATGGAGGACGATATAGTTGGATGTAGTAAGATGTAGATACATGCAGTGTTATGCAGACAAAGGGACAGGATTTTAACAGGATGAAGCTGCAAGGAGGAACAGGATCAGACTTGATCTGCAACAAGTGATCAGTTTTTACATTCCTTCAAAGAAAGGAGATTTTTATTATTATTATTAATAACCGGATTACTAAACGCTAATTGATTACCATGGCTGATGGTGTTCCTCCAGGTTCTTTTCTAGAACCGCTAAGAGAGAATTAATTTGACATTTCTCTGGACCACAGGGGCTGGCAGGGAGTGCACACCTGATCTAGTGTGTGTGCCTTCATCAATAGGCAAAATATACTCTGACCAATCTGTGAAAATCTATGGATAAAACATATAAAAATGTAAACCTTTACCACATGCAAAGTGTTTAACAAATGTTTTAAAACCCAATTACTTTATGTCTGCAGTTTTTTAGCCATATTAGAAATCAGGTGCAAAGTAGCACTCAAATATTTCTGCAGTGATTGTGGCCACAAAGATGGCATTGATACATCGATAGACGATGAAGAGAGATGTAAATATATTCAAACTGTAGGAAATAACAATAGTAAATTTATATTGTTTTCATTTAGGTCTTTCAACCTGCCTGCAGAGCAAACAATCGGCTCATTTCAATGGGACGGAACTGAACCAGTTTGCAAGCAGTAGCAGTTCTAGATTAAATTTACAAGGCTGGCCAGGGTAGGATCTGGTTTTACGTTTTTTATGGGGGTGCTAACAAAAGAAAAACAAACACAAAAAACCCCCAAACAAGGCAAGAGTGCATCATTTATTATATAAAGTGAGCCACAAAGCCAAAGTTGCAGACTGCTAATATAAGATGAAAACTGTAATTCTATCCTGGTACGACTGAGGTTTAAAGCTGACTGCAAGTATTTATTCATGTGCATTGTAAAGGCTTAATTTGAAATTGGTCCAAAGGACAAATCACTTACAATCTCTTCAGTCATAACATATCATCATGAGAATTCATGTATCATGAAGCTACGAAAACTGATCTGAAAAAGTAAAAAAATCTTAAAATAAGTATATTTCCCCTTAACTTGAGCAGGTACCTATAATGATCTGCAAAAGAATTAAGTGTTTTCACCCTTTTTAAAATCTTTATCATATTAGATTCGGCAATTGTCTAACTTACATGCTCAAATCAAGGGAAAATAGACTTTTTTTTCTGAAAGCAGCACATGTTTTCAGTACAGGGGCCATAACAGGGACCACTTCTATAGGGGTACTGGCCCCGTTGGCTCCTGTCCCGAACCGCCCATGTTTGCACATCTTGTCATTTGTATAAACATTCTTTCTAGATGACCTGCAACACGCTCACTTATTGCATCTTAAATTCAGCACTCCTCATTATAAATCTTTAAAGATCCTACGATGAAGTTAATATCAAGATGTTCTATGTTGTGTTATAGTTCTATTTTTCCACATGCCTTTATGTTGCTGTCTGACATTTATTCTGTTTATCTACAGCTGTTTGTTAGAAAATCTGTGACATTTGGGCAAAAGCTTTGATTCAGAGGTGTTTTTGTATAATAATTTTATGAAAAGAAAAAAAAAAGAAAAGGATTAAGTTAAAAAACATCAGTTGAGAGAAGAAAAACTGCGTACTCTTAGCTGCGGCTGGACATTCGTTGACCTTTAGCATGTGACAGAATGATCTTTATACCACACACTTATTCTGTTTCTCTCTGATGGTTTCCTGAACAGAAAACAGAACCTTTAAATATACAGCAAACTGATCCGTTTTGGTCTATGGTGAAAATAAATACCTTTTGTGTTTTGTTTTTTTACTCTGTATGAAGTTTGTTCAGGGTGTCAGAGGAAGTAATGTCGGAGCATCAGCATGACAGCGAGGCGTCAGCGCCAGTGTACGTCTATGAATCCAAGGTGCACTGTGCCAACGTGTTACTGAGTCTGGAGGAGCAGAGGCGACGGGGACTCCTCTGTGATGTCACGGTTCTGGTGGAGGGCAGGGAGGTCAGAGCACACCGGGCTGTCCTGGCTGCCAGCAGCAGCTACTTCCTGCAGGTTCTGCTGGGACACAACGAGTCAACGAGCAGTACAGAACCCATCATTAGCCTGCCAGACAAGGTAAAGGGCACACCGACATTAAATAGAGGAAAAAAAACCTATATGTTGATGTTGTTTCTGCTCCGTTAGTACAATTTTTATTTGCAGGAAACTTCATTGAAAAGATATTTGAAATAAAAGTAAAATAAAAAAAATACCCATCTGTCCAGTCCAGTTAAAACGGAGCTCTCTCCAGCCTGCTTCATGATCTTATTGTTCTGCTGTGATGCCTGAAGGGATGCTGATGTGAGCATAAACCTCAGACATGGACACAGATGATGCTGACAGCAGTGCAGGAGAATGAATGTGAAGATGATGAAGGATGAAAGAGGCCAAACTATTCAGGACACATCAGATAAACACGGCAAGAAAAGAAAAAAAACACAGCCATCTATTTGTTTGGTTACATCTGTTCACACCCTTCAGTGCCTCGCTTAAGTTCTCACACCTTTTCAAACTTTATTTGATATTCTGCCACAGTATAAGAGTCTGGGTGCTGCAGTAGTGTGATGCAGTTCAGTATAGATATGCTGTTCCTACACGTGGTTAACTTAATTAACAAAGCTATTATAACATTCTGACAACTCTCCTCCGATAATGTGCATACATTTATCACGCGTTTCAAAGGATGTAATTTTCTCAAACCATAAATATTTAATAAAGTTCAGACAGATGACGTTTTTTTTTTGCAGCAAATCTTGCTGCTGTTTTAGGCTAAACACCAACATGACTTCTCACTCTTTTGAATAGTTTATTTACATTTCACTTAACTTAAAAGTGTTTTTTTTTATTTAGTTGTAGATAATACATCCAGGGAAATTAATCGTACAAATTAAAAAAGTAGAACTTAGCTTTGATTGCCACAAAGTGTAGACTTGGTATGTTTTCCCAGTTTTTTTTTTTTTTTTTTTTTTTTTGTTTCTGTTTTGGATTTTAAAGATTTGAAAAAAAAAGCAAGAATAGAAAACATAAATATCTAAAGATTGTTTCAAATTGTGTTTGATTAAGGAGATGGTCAGGGATCTGCACTCTTTTTATACTATTGAAGTTTTTATTTGTGGAAAATATGTTTCTGCATCCTTCCATCTATCAATACTGAGACAAAAAAAAAAAAACAATATGGAGTTTCTAGTTTTTTACACTTTTATGGATGAATCTTTTGAATCCTTCATGATTTCAGGTTAAAAGTGTTTCTTTCTCTGCAGGTGACAGCCAAAGGTTTCGCTCCACTGCTCCAGTTCGCCTACACTGCCAAGTTAGTGTTAAGTCGAGAAAACATCCATGAGGTCATTCTGTGCGCTGACCTCCTCGGTGTGCACAACCTGGAGGATTCCTGCTTCCAGTTTTTACAGGCCCAGTTAGAGAGTGATGGACAGCACTCCAGAAATTGCAAGGCGGTATACGATGAGGACGATACGGTCTTTTCCCATGACCTTCCCTTTGATAGCTGTTCAGACACGACCAAGCAAAACTGTCAAACAGCTGATGCATCACCTTCTGAAGATCTTCCACAAAGTCCTAAATCCTGGAGGTACCAGCACCAGGTTTTTGAGAACAAGCACAATAGATCGGGTCAAATGATCATCCCCACTCTGACCAGTTCGGAGCCAACAGACACCACTGCTGCTCCTCAGACCGTTCTTACGCCCTCCAGAATTAAGGAGGAACCCTTTGAAGAAGCGGGACATGAGAGGAATGGCTTCAATGCAGAGTTTGGTACTGAGGAGGTTCTAGAGATGGAACTGGAGGTAGAGGGAGTTCCAGTGGTGGAAAAGCCCTCAGCAGACCAAGAATTACCCTCATCCTGCCTGCGTTCCTACCTCCAGCGAGGAGCCCTGGATCTCGGCACCATGACTGGCAGCACTATTCAGCAGCTTCTCACCAACCACCTGTCCATCAGCCACTACAGGGAGCTGCTCAAAGACAGGCAGCGGAGTAAGATGGACTCTCTAAACCAATCTAACCTCAGCAACGTCAATGGCAGGGACATGCAGCAATTCAAAACCTCTTCCTCTCAGTATGAAGGAGAGTTTGACAGACGCACCGTCATTTTCTCCTCTGCTGCTGGTGAGCATCCTTCATTGTCTCACAAGGAGAAAACCCCCACAGAGCAAACGGAAACCTCCTCATCCGATCTGACATGCCTCACCAGCTCCCCCGTCTCCATCAAGACTTCTGCTGCCTCTCCTGTACCATCTGAACCCCAAACTCAAATGTCAATCCCCAAATCCTCCTATCCAGAGGATAAAGCCACCGGCAGCTCGCTGTCCAGCCTGGCCTTTGACCCCTCCTCAGCACCACATGTTGGTTCAGGCTCTGCTCTGTCTCATTGTCTGGTGGGGGTGGTGGAGGCCCGAACACCCCTCAGGAGCGAGGTAGTTTTCAGCCAGGGCCACATAAAGATCAAAAGTGAGCAGGGGGTTGGTACCAGTGGAGGAAACTCCAGCGAAGAGTCTGAATCCTTCTCTGAAGGTGACAGTGAAGGTGGTTCCAGAGTCTCTGGTCCTGAGGTTAGTATGGTCCTACAGCTGACGTTATGGTCACAATGACTTGATTTAATACCTGCAGCTGGACAGAAGATTAGCTATCTCTGTTATTTCCTTTATTAGCTCAGAGTATCTTCATTTAAGCTTGCTTCTTGGAAAGCAGTAGCACAGCTTTCTACATATTATATCATCCTACTTATGATGTATCATGTATCTTAAATTATGCAGGATTTACCTGGTCAAAGCTTTTGTTTAAATTTATTTGGAAAGCTGATGTGAATCCAAAGTCAGAGGGTCTTAAAACTCAGTTCGATTTTTTTTCCTGTTAT
The DNA here is from genome assembly GCA_034780135.1 of Jordanella pulchra. NCBI lineage: Eukaryota > Metazoa > Chordata > Actinopteri > Cyprinodontiformes > Cyprinodontidae > Jordanella > Jordanella pulchra. Next base: position 18,661 of record JAUZNJ010053511.1, on the reverse strand, counting down.
CTTTTTATTCAGAAATTGATTTTCTCAACACAGCTTCACTTTGAAGCATTTTTGAATTATTCTGAGACACCAAGCAGTAGTTTTAGTACTTTAATCTACAGATTAAACTATAGCTACCAATAAGACCTCAAAATTAATACTTCCCCACATTTGGCATGAAAATGGCGACTTACTCTTTAGTGGGGTATCGAGATCATTAGCCATCAGATATCCCAAAAATAAAAGGGTTCATACTGAAGGTAGCATCATCCTCAGAGATGAACAGGTGATTCAAGCAGTTTTTTTAGCAATGTAAAAAAAACCCGAGTTGCTACTTTTAGTCATTAAAGATGCTGCAGTTGGTGTCTGCTTCAGACCTTTCTAGATTATGTTCTCTTCAAGTTTAAAATCTAAAATACTGTTTAAAGTTGAACTTGCTCATCTTTACAAAAAAAAAACAAAAAACAAACAAACAAAAAAAAATGGAAATGATTCTTTTTAGCGTTAGAACCATTAGGGTTACAAAAAATTCCCACACTATTATCAACCAAACATATCAGCTGGTCAATGTATCTACCGGCCAATATTTAAATTCTTAGGCAGATTAAATGTTGGAAATAAATGGACCATTGAATGTTTATGAAGTGTGGCTTAAAAAGTAGTTGATGTGATGATGAGGTTTTTATTTTCCCTGCATCAGATGGTTATAGTTTTTATCAGAGCGTACCTAAGGCAAAATAAATTAAAGGCTTACTTCCTGCTTTGATTGACTCGATATGTTATATAAGGGGTAACTAATATGAAATTAAAATTTATTATGATAAATTTTTTAGGCATTTTCATGTAACAAGGATAAACCCCAGGTTATATAATGTGGTGCTACTGGACAGTTAATGGTATACAGTAATTGCATCCAATCATACTTTTTAGTATGCCAATAGAGCTTGTATGAAACCAAAATAATAAATAAAATAGTTCAATCAAAACAGATAAAAATTCTAACCATGCCTCCAGTTTTGGGGCTTGCAGCCATCAGTAATTTGAGTTTATTGTCATCACAATAAATCTTGATGGCTTTTTTTTCCTCAAATGACTACAATCAATGTGATACCTGCCAGCCTCTAGATGCTGCTTCTCTGTAAAGGCAACATGTAATTAGATTAAGAGTTGAAATCTTTCATAGAACCAAATCCGTCCCTCGTTATATCTGCTGTTTTTCTTTCTCCTGTCAAAAGAAAAAAGATAAATCACTTTAAACTTCTTTCTTGATGGGTGAAGGATGCAGATGAACCAGACATAAATCCTTCACTGTGATACTGCCACCTGCTGGATATATACCCATGTTACACCCACTTTCATATACGCAGCTGATTATTTTGGATTCTCTTTTTTTAACGTTTACTTGGTCATTTTGTACAGATCAGGATTGTTCTTTTCTGGTTCTTTTTGTCCATTTTTCTGTCGATTTCTACACCTTTTTTTCTGATGAAAAGTTATGCTAAACTTTATAATGAGCTGATCAATATTAATCACTTATGCTACACTTTTAGGTGCGGGAACAGTAGATCCTGGGATGTCTGTTACTTAGAATGTTAAAAATGCATATTAAAATCAAAATATTTTCCTTTGTATTTTCACTCGGTGGATTTGTTTATAAGATTTAACAAAACTCTCATGTTATTGGACTGGAGCTCATCAGATGAAACTCCTTGGTGCTTTCAGGTAAAGCTGCCATTCCCTGTGGATCAGATCTCCAACCTCCCACGCAACGACTTTCAGGTTCTCATCAAGATGCACAAATTGACCTCAGAACAACTGGAGTTCATCCACGACATCCGGAGACGCAGCAAAAACCGTATCGCTGCTCAGCGCTGCCGCAAGAGGAAGCTGGACTGCATTCAGAACCTGGAGAGCGAGATCCGAAAACTGGTAGGAGTTTTTAGACTCACATCTTCGACAGCCACATGGCTCGGCTTGAAAACTGCACACATCTTAGTGGGTGTAAAAACTTGATGTGAAAATGCTTGTTTTTTGCAAGAGATGGAATAGTTCAATTTTCGCAGCAACCAAGAATCTCCAAAATGAAGATCAGAAATTTTAAAAACAAAGTTTGCTGTCTTTCACCAATCTGACCCAATTGTATTATTTCTGGATGCAGGTGTCTGAGAAGGAGAAGCTGCTGAGTGAGAGGAACCAGCTTCAGGTCTGCATGGCCGAGCTCTGGCAGAACCTCTCCTTCCTCTCCCAGCAGGTGTGTAGGGAGGTCCAAAGCAGCCAGACTCAGCCCACCTCCGCCACCATTGACCTCACGTCAGATTCTCTTTCATCTTGTCTGGACCAGGACTCTGAGAAGGCCAGATCCTCTGTGTCATTGCAAGATGGGGTCAGAGAGAAGCCTGAGGAGCTGGACAGCGGACAGCCAGTGCAGGATGGTGGTCCGCTGGTTGTGGTTTCTAATGAGGAAGTGTGTAGCCCCACAGTGACAGTAGATTTCTGTCAGGAGATGACAGTGAAGTGCACAACGGAAGAGGCGGACACACTGGACTTATCTTGAGCAGAACCTGTTCATCTGAGTGACACATCTGTGATTTCTGCAGCTGTAATGGACGAAGGAAATATGGATGTGGCGTTATGAGATTGGCCAGATGTGTTTCTGTTTGGATGGGTGTGAATGAGCAGGTTGGCAGCTTCCTCTCCTATTTGTAAGCATTTCATTCTCCGGTTTATCTCGGTTTTTCTCAGGAAATATACAAACTGTTCCGTTTTCTCCTCGTTAATGCTTCCTTATCGCTTCTTTAAGTCTTACTTGCATAACTAAGTTCATAATAAATGTAAGAGGAGGACCAAACAAAATTCCTTACAGATGAGGGCCATTCAGAGCTCCATGTTGGTCTAGAAGAAAAAGACCACAAACAAAAGTTTCTTTTTAAACACTGAGGGCTGTTGTTTACAGAAAGATTTATTTTTGACCTGCTGACCTCTGTCAAAACTTTCACCTGTCTGTGGAGCTGTGTTCTTTGAAAATATGGAAATAGCAGCATTTGTGAGCACTGGGTGGGCTTATTTCCTACGAGTAAAGAAAATAATCACAACATCACATCTTAAACACACTAAAGGTCAGTTTTCTCCATCACCAGTTCCTGCCCTCAGTTTAAATTGACCATTTTGTACTTTTAAATCATTTTAGACCTGTCTATTCAAACCAATGGTGGATCCATTTGTTTTTTTCTATTCCTGTTAAGAATTTTAATGATTTTTATATTTAAAAAAATGCCAGATTTGGTCTGTACCTTGATTCACTTGTATATTATTATCTGTAATGTATTGTTCACTGTCTCCAGTTAATTCGATTTTGATCCACATTTGATGGTTGGCTATTATGAAATATGCCGATATAATCAGAATAACCTCCAAGTGACCTCTATTTATAGTAGTTATATAGTAGTGATACAACAATGTTTTCTTACAGCAGACTCTGAGTAAAACTGATTTACGGTTTGTAGGATATCCCACAATAGATGGCACAAAAACCACTAGAATTTCAAATGTACAAGATGAGGAGGATATGAAATGACTGAAAACTATAAAAACTGAAGCAAACAACAGAAATTCTCCTCATCATGATTAAATATGTAGATGTATAAATATACATCCCCTCATTTATAGCTAATACAGCACTACCTAAACAAATTAATTGGTCAAACTGGAGGATTAATGTGGAAATATAAGCAAAATCATAACAGGGGACTTATAAGAAGTAATGTAAAAAGGATATTCGGTCATAATGCATGACGCCATGTTTGAAGATAACACTGGTGGAGCATGGAGTTGCAGGGCTGATGATTTAGGTTTGTTTTACAGCCTCAGGATCCAGACACCTTCTAGTCATATATTACATAATGTTATTTAGTTGTCATTTGTTATAGTTGCTTGGAAGGTGATAAATAATTGACTAAATAGTCTGTCAGAGCTCCACTAATTACTGTTTGACTCATTTCATTGTTTGACAGCTTACAAACATTCATGAACGTTAACCAACTGGCACTTCATTGTATGACTAAACTCTTTAAGCACTGCTCAGCAATAACCTGAGATATGGCACCTAATCTACTAATGAATTACTGAAAAAGAGAAGAATCAAAGTGTCGTAGTAATGTAGACCAAACGTGACCTGAGCCTAATTAAAATAAAGTGACTGGATCTCAGTAGAGCTGTGTAGAAACAAACCTCTGCAAACCTCCACAGTGATGTAAGGATTCTGAGAAACTGATATATAGTTACTTAAAATAGTTACTAAAAGCATAAAACTTTTAAAGCTACTTTTTTTTCCTTTCATTATGCTTCCAGTTTATTTTTCCTGTTGTTATAGAGCTGCCCCTGTGGGTCAGTACGAGTAGCTGACCTCTCCTCGATCAGTTTACATTCCAGCTCAGTGTTTTCAGTGTTTCTCACTAAGTTTCCCCCCCCATCTGTTCAGTATGAAAATCAATTTATGCATTGGTTGGAGCACAGGGGTTAAACTGGGTTACAAACTGCAGCAGTTCACTGGGATTTCCTGGTAAATGGAGAACGAGCTCAGTTCTTTTGGTAAACTGATGGGAAACATAACAAAATCAATCCTTTAAATGAATTCTTGTGATTCCTGACCGATCATTTCTTTATACACATCCTTTGTTTTTACATACACTCACTGCTGCTTACTTAAAGTAATAAACGTACAACTATTTTAGTTGAAATGAATGCAAATTGAAATTAAACCAGATCCAAAAAAAAGTGAAGGGATTTATTCTTACGGGAGTTTCATTTAGATGTTTTATGGATGTGTGTTAGTTTTATAAAATTTGATAGTTAAACTGCGGCACAATAATTCTTTATCTGCAGCTATAATCCAAGACAGACCATGGAACCAAACTGACTGCACATCAGCAGTTTTCTCTGAACAATAGCAGAAAAGATTAGGCAGCAAAAACACAACCCAGTCCTGATGAGCTCTGTAAATATAAACTCTGCAGTAATTCCTGTTAGAAATAACTCTCTTGTGTTAAGATTAATTGTTTTAGGAATTCAGGTATTTGCTTTTCAGATTAAGACTGATATAAACCAACAAAATGTAAAGTTTCTGTTTTCGGATTCTGTAGCAGCTTCTAGATAAAACTCAAACTCCTCTGTTGGTGCAACTTCAGAATTCACGTATCATGTAAATTTGTTGAGCCCGTGATCAATTTGTTCTGACACACCAGTTTGTCTAATGGTGGATGGTTTGCAGTGGGAGCTCTAAATAAACACTATGGCACAGTATTGATCGGTGGGATGCCAAATTCATGTGTTGAAAAGTCGATACAGGATCACATGGCTGCGCAGAGTGCTGCTTCTCTTTGTGTCCGGCTCCAACGAGTCGTGGCGCTGCAGTCAGCTTACTGGTTTCCACAGTAAGGTCAAAGGGTCACCCCCACGGCAGGAGATGTAAAAAAATCCACCTAAAGATGCTGTATTTTTTTCTGCTTTATTTATTTGAAATCTTTGTGTATAAAATGCCTGTGAATCTTGCTTTGATTTTTTTTTTCTTATGTTTTTTTCATATTTTATTTTAAGCAGTTCATAAGTAGCTTTTTATTAACTTGTTGTAATATTTGATATTTTCTTCATGTAACATAGAATTAAGATTGCATTATTCAGCCTCAATACTGTTTTTTAATTTAAATATGTACAATATTTTAATTACTTATTGAGAAAAAAAGCTAAATACTTCTTGGTGCAGCTCTGTTTGCCGCCTTCCAGCCCATGAAGGCCAAACTGTTGTCTGTGGGAAGCGAACAGAGTCGCTCTCCTCTAGAAACTTCTAGAAAGTTCCAGAAATCACTGCACGATACGTAACACAGATGGTGCAACTTTTGTTGGAGAAAAATGGAATTACTGCTTGTGAAGTATCTTCAGCAAGTTGATTTAACTGCGTTTTAAAAAGAAGAATGATCAGATACAGTATGACTCCAGTCAGCCTTTTTAACAGCTGAACATTCTGGCTTTGTAGAATGTGCCGTAAATTGAAATCAACCATTCTTCTAATTAGTGGAACATCTATCTTTCATGTCAAGTCTTGGAAAAAAACATCAGAAACACAATATAGACAAACAATTTTCATTGTCCAATCAAGAAGCTTGCAGGTGGGCTGTGGGGGATTGAATCTTTTAGACAGCCAGCTACAGGAGAGCTTATATTATATTATAACTAACTGAATCAGACATATGCAGGTTTTTATTTCAGAAATTCGTTTTGCAGAATGTATTTTCTTTTCTGCTTAATCAGAAAAGCAAGGTTTGTCATTAGTTCTAACGATGTATGATCTGTTTTTGTTTTAGGCATGATTTATAAAGCCAGAATATCAATTTATGGATAAAGTATTCTGATCTATATACCAAACAGTAAGGTGTCACCCAAGACATAAAGACTTTATGACGCCCATGTTTGTAAAAGAAATCCACAAAAGAATAGGCTGAGATTGGAGTATCTGTGAGCCACATCAATGGTTTGCAACCTTGATCTCAGGTCCTTTTATCCCACGTGTTTAAAGGCCAAACATCCAACCTAAATGAAGATTGACAACTTTCTGTTGCACTTAATGTTTTGCAGTGGAAGTAATGCAATTAATTTTGCCAGGTCTACTAGAGCAAAAAGATATGCAAAGCATGCAGGACATTGGGACCTGACAGCAAGGCTAGGAGACCACTGCATTAGGTTATCCCCACATTGGTTGTCTATATAACTTCTGATTTACCAACATTTACTCATGTAGCTCAGGTTGGTAGGAAAACTTCGGTAAAATTGGCCTAGATGGGATTATTCTTGGGATATATAATGACCCCAGTTTTTTCCAATGCAGGTTTGATGCAGGAGAGCCCAACTTTCACATAGTGGTCATAAATGACTGAATAATGCACCACGATTATATAATTTCCAAGGTAAATTATGGCCCCTGGCTCAACTTGAAAATACAGGTTTGATAAAGGACAACCCTGGGTAAAAATTGGACTCAAATGGGGCCTGAATAGGTTCTGTGATTTGAAGAACCTTTCTTAATGCTTATTTTCCATTAAACACCTACAGTGTTCCCAGTTGATGTTGCTGATATAAGTCATATTTAAACAACCCATATATGCCCCAAAACAAAAGGCCTGTTTAGTAAAAAGCAGGGTCTCTTGGTTCTCGTTCAGAGTGACTTCAGATGGTCTTCCCAAAACCATCAGTCAATATATAAAGAACACTAAAAGGGCCATAAAGCTAATTTCTTGTATGATGTTGATATCTATATCAATATTCTGACCTTACTCCATAAACATTACTATACAAACAAGATTTTTACTTTGAACTTCAGCTCTGTTCTTGTGCTGAACTTTCTCCAGCAGAGTTACGATTCAGGAGAACCTCTGCAATTTTTGTGGAAATGACTGATTATGTGGTGATAACAGATTAAAAACAAGAAGAATCTGTGTTTGGATTTTCAGCATTCCTTCTTCCTGACGGACTGTGCATTTCTTTGTAGGTTTTGTGGACCATTTTTACCTGTTTTGTGCAACTGTTATCTGATGACTGTTACTTGCAGTTTTCTTTTTTTTTTTAAGTCTCAGAATGATTTTTCTTTGACTTTTGTAAAAAACTGAACATGTCACATCCCATTTATTTGATAAGAAAAAAAAAGTTCTGACAGGAAAAAAAAAGTTTTTGTAGAGAAATAAAAGCATGAGGACTGTTGATGGTGTGTTCTGGTTAAATGTGTCCAACTGTTTCTATTCTTTTACATTTGAATGAACTCAAAGGGTTTTCATATAAATGACTCTACACAGACTCAAACTGTCCTTGGCTTAAAAACTCAGAGTTGCAGAATCAAGCACATCCTCTTTCAACACCATCCAGCTTTTGGTGGTGAAAGGCTTGTGGAGACTTTGTAAGGTGCTTTGAATCATGCTGCTCTCCTGCAGGGGAGTCTGCCGCCTCATCATGGCCGATCCTGGCCCCATGTGACTCGCTTGGAGAATCGATGGATAGCTGATAAAGTTTCTCTCCAGTTGCTGTTATTCATCCTTGTATCCTCACTTCTTCATGATGGAGGAAATATCCAGAAACATACTCTGAAAGAGACACACACATTGGGTTTTTACACCACACCAGTAGGCTTATTAGATCACTTTCTGGTTAACATGTTGTGGGACTAATTAATGCATGGAGCAGTTTGTCTGTTTGGCAGCAGGATAATGATTTTTCCAATATACAGTCGAATAAACAACACATGGAGAGAAGCAGGGGTCACTAAAAGTGCTCATTCCCCAATTGAACCTTTTCTAAAGGTTTTCTGTTTTTTATGACTCTTGAGCTCAGTAGAGTTATTCTTTCAAGTGTATTAACTTTTATTATTGAAGTGATGGGAACAACCTTACTCAAAAACAACAACAAAAAGTGGAGAAAATGACCCAACAGTTATCCATTTATCTTTCCTTCTGTTTTTCTATCGTCTTCCACTTTGCATAGGGAGGTTTAAACCTTTATTACCAATTGTAATATTTTCAAACATGACTTTTTGAGACCTCGTGTAATATAATTATTTTTCTTAAAAACACACATGTATGTAGTGAAAATGTATAATCAACTTTAAATAATTACCTAACATCTTACAAGAGGTAAAAATCAAAACTACTGCAACTATATGCAACTTTATATTTATTTCTTTATTTTTCATTTGACAGAATAATCAAAAAACACTCTAGTTTCAAATACTAAGAATTCTCTGTTAGGTTTTTAATTGTTCAGGTTTTACAGGGTTAACGGTGAAATCATAATTTCCCCCCTACCCCTCCATGTGTTCTACAGCTGCTCCTAAAAAAATCCAAAGAGAGAGTTAAATGCACGAGTTCTAGGTTTCTGGAGTCCCCACTCAGCGTGGGTTACCTCAAAACCCTCCACAGGGAAGTACAGAGGAGGCTTCCTGGTCAGATGAACTATTTCTGAGGACCAGCCCCGCCCCACGCCCCTAGATAATAGAGCTCCTCATACATCTCTCAGGCACAGCCATCTCCTGCTCCATTTCACCATAACTCACCGACAAGAGACCAAGATACTTGAACTCCTTTGATCTAAGCAGAGATTAACCTCTTATTTTGGTTAGCTTTTTCTCCTTTAACGTTTTTCTTTTTGAGAACTGTGACCTCTGACTCTATGTTGGGAAGCACTGATTTCCATCAACCTTTAAGCTGGTCATGTTAGTGGTCAATAATAATATTTGAGAGGGAAGAACAGACTACTCACTGTCTGGGCCAAAGTCTTAACTGGTGACTCCCCCAATATCTGAACAACTTCAACAAATTCTTCAAGACCACGACTGAGCCAAAAATCTGGATCAGAACCAACTTAAAGGAAGCAGATCAGCTACATTTGAGAGTACCATCTGAACTAAAGACTGTAACATGTTGTTATGGTTTTATATTGGTAAAAGAAACTCCTAATTCTTATTCTTCATTTATGAAGGTCATCTAATAAATTTATGAAATGTATGATATATTCAACATGTATGAACAGTTTTCTTGTTTTACGCCTATCTTAAGACAGCCATAATTTACAAAGTATTCTGATACATAATAGATGAACATAACTGATGAAAGCCGTGTGGAAATAGTCTGGTTTCAAATTGCTAGTAAATGATTTCTGTTGAAGACCTGTCATATCATGTTTCTCAGCAATCAGCACTTCTAAGGATAGCAAAGAACGTGAATCTCACTCTTTTACATGTTTTCTTTATCTAATCACAATATACATTGTAACTTTGTCCCTCTTTTACCAACAGGCTTATCCCTTCCTTTGTATCAGTGTTTTTTAACTTATGTAACATGATACGCTGTACTTTCACTCACCAACATCTCAGTCAGTGGCTTTGTAAACAGCTTTATTTGTGTAAAAATATTTGAAAAATTTCTTCGACACAGAGGTAACCTATACAAAAGGACAAAATGCTTTTCCAATGTTAATCTCACAGATTTAGCTTCAACAGAACCTTTTGCATCTCTACCTACCATTGACATCCGTCGACCTCCAGCTGGCGGCATCATAGGCATGTCTCCCTGGAGAGACCCCAGTTCATCCGACTCCTCTGAGCTGTGTAAGGACTGGCTGGTGGAGGCGCTCATGGAGGACAGGCTTTCGGATGGAGGCCGGTTCATGAAGCTGGTCCTTCTGGGATTCGGAATCAGCAAGTCGCTGACCGAGGATTGTCGTCTTTCTTCTTCATTAAGGGCTCTGATGGCTACAGGCCTTAAGGTGCTCCCAGACAGCACAGGGTCCAAATGGCTGGGCTGAGGATGCTGCTCCTCGTGGATTTCTGCTTGGCTGGTTGTGTCCTCCTCTACTGTAGACATGGCAGAGTTCCAGGCTGGATGGTGGTCCAGAGTCACTGTGTGGACCTCTGAACTTTCACTGGTTTGTGGAGTTGCACATATCTCTCCAGACCTGGTTGTCATCCTTACTGGAGGGCAGGTGTAGCTGGTGTGACCAAGATGAACCAAGCTGTTGTGTCTTGGTGGGTCGTGAATGACTTTTACTCCACTGCTGTAATGAAGAGGCTTCATGTCAGCCTCCTGAATCACTTTGAAGGTCTGAGTCAGTGGCCCATTGTGAGGGGAAACAGTGCTCATGACACAGAGCTGTTGTAAGGATGGCTTCTTCTTAGACCTATATATCAAACTGTCGTCCTCTGTGTACCTCTCTCCATACAGAGTCTGTTTGATTTTACGAACTCCTAAGTGGACAATTTCTAGAATGTTCAAGAACAGTGACACTCCAGCGATGAGGATCATAAAAACCATGAAGATGGTCTTTTCTGTGGGCCTGGAGATGTAGCAGTCTACACTGTTGGGGCAGGGCAGCCTTTCACACCTATAAAGGGGTTCCAAATGGATTCCATACAGGACACACTGGCCCAGGATGAAGCAAACCTCCACCAGAGAGCGAGTAAGGATATGGATGATGTAGGTTCTCAGCAGAGAACCTCTAAGAGGGGCCTTCTTCACCTTCCTCTGCTCTTCTAGCCTCCTCAGCTCCCTCTCTATGCGTTTATGATCCTCCAGTCCAAGTTCTGCCTCCTCCATCTCCCCCTTCAGCTGGATCCGTCGCCGGTGGCGTTCCTTCTCCAGCGCTCTGATGCAGTACAGAGCATGGCCCATGTAGACCAGCGAGGGTGCAGATACAAAGATGACCTGCAGCACCCAGTAGCGAATAAGGGAAATGGGGAAAGCCTGGTCGTAGCAGACCACCTTGCAGCCTGGTTGGTCTGTGTTGCAAACAAATTCCGACTGCTCATCGTCCCAGACGTCCTCAGCTGCAGCTCCCAAAATCAGCATGCGGAAGATGAAGAGGATAGTGAGCCAGATTTTCCCAACGATGGTGGAATGAATATGGACCTCTTCTAGGATGCTGCCCAGCAGGTTCCAGTCACCCATGGTCAGATTTTCAACTCTTTAATGCCACATGCTTAAACTGAGGACACAAAAGTACAGGTCAGTAGAACTGAATAGAGGTTAAGAACATTTTTATTCAAATTGTTTAAAGAATAATCATAATATTTTGGAAGAATTGTCAAGATCCCTGAATAAGACTAATGGACTTAAGCAGATGATTAAGAGATATAGATGGTTTCAGAAAGTTAACAAAGTTCATATTTCTTTGAGCCTTTTGTGATATTTGGTCAACATACAGATCAGATAGTGATACATTGATTGGAGCACCAAAAAGTACTGGCATCAAGCAGCTGCTGAAACAAGAAAGATGTTTTCTAGATGCATTAGAGCAACAGTATCCAAAATGTTTAACTTTTAATCTATTATTTAATAGCTGAAGATTTTTCTGACCTTGTCTATCAACTATACCGCTAAAAGGGTTATAAACAGTTTTGGTTGCCCAGCCCAAGTTTTGGGAATCACTACGTTACTTCCACATATGCAGTTTATAACGGGAAACATTTGGAGTTAACATCAGGATGGGTGACCGAGAGAGCAGATCACAACATCCTGGTATTTTCAGTATATAAATGTCATAATTATCTAAAACTGGAGCCAGTGACAAAGTGAGGCAATCTGTGCACATTGTGAGGGATCCAACCACGAAAGAAAAACCTTCAGAATAGTGGTCTGTCATATTATTCGCCAAAGGTTACATCAGAATCAGCAACCCTGGCACAGAAAATGGATTCCTTTATAATAATAAATAATCATTCAGTTAGATATTCAACTATATTTCTGAGTGAATACATATTTAAAAAAACATGCAGTTTCTTTTTACTTTAGATCTTTTGTAGTTATTTTCCTTAGTAAAAGGAAAAATATATAAAAGGTCTCTTTTTTATTATTTTCCGGCTTTTTTCTTGAAACATCCACCCTTTAACTAACAGTTAAGCCCCCAATTTACCAATCATATTTAAGTTTAATTCAATATCTTAATTTCACAAACTCATTCTGCTCATTACTAACAAACAAACCAACGCACCAATGACATTTACATTCTTTGAAGGATGCACCAATGAGGAATCTTATGCTGACATCTGTGTCAGAGAGATGGAAATAAAAATTAATCATTACTATCAGCCTAATTTAACTTATTGGACCAATGGAGATATATTGAAAGATTATTGTCATATTCATATAAATGCACATATCACCAATAACTCATATACTGTGTACCTTTACATCTTTTGAGAGATGCCAGTTTTACTTTCAGTTAAAAACAAACTTCTCAGTTGAGGTGCTAATGGTTGTAGAATTAGATGTACACTTCAGAAATGAAGAGATATATAAAGTGTAATAACATGAATGAAGGTTAAAATAGAGGTGTTGTTGGTATTGTCAGTCTTGGATCTATATATATGTATATGGATCATGCTTAAGGAATGAATCTTTATTTTGAATTCTGTGACAAAGTCAACCATGTGCAAATAACTTAAAAATCTGTGCTGCTAAATAAATAGTCCATCATCTGCACTGTTGATGGCTGGTTTGGCACCACATAAGAAAGCACTGCCATCACAGAATAAAGGCGATCACTTTGAACAGCACAGGTATTGATCTGCAGTGACCTTCCCTTTAAGGCCACAACTGGATACAAACCATGTCAGTCAAATTTCCTGCACAGTCCATCACTGTTCGCTTATCAGGACTTTCCTGTAGGTCTCCTGTGTTCACAGTCTTTTTAAAATAATCTTTTTAACACAGAATCCAAATCCAATTCTTTTCAAAAGCATCTTGTTCAAATTCTGCTATGTTTGAAACTCATAATTCTCTGCATTTTACATTGAAAAGTATGTAATGGGCCAACACAATGCACTGTACAATTGTGAAGCAGAAGCAAAATAATACATAGTTTTCAAACTTTGAGGTGCAAACACTTTTTTGTTACGAGGCTTTTTTGCGAATATTACCAGTAGATTTGCACACACAGAGACATCTAGAAAAATCTTTTCTCATTCCCCATAGCAAAATGATTGAAGTTCAGTCAGACTGGTCAATAAAAGTAGGTTTGATTTACTAATTGAGTGCCTTACACAGATAAAAATCACAAAGAGCTTCACAAACACAGGGCTTTAAAGTTAAAATAATAAATCAAAATGAGATTTGAGAGACAGAAATACATTCAAAATAGTTTCTTCTAAAAAGCTTACAAGTAAAAAAAGTATAAAATCTGCTGTTGTTTTTTAAATAAATCTAGACTCTAAAGGTGTAAAAATATATTTTTTTTCACAGTAGACTAACCTGGAAATTGTTATTGTCTTGATTTTTACACTTGGATTTTGGAACTTTTAATAAGGGCTTGAGTCACTGAGTACAAAAGGTGGTATCTTGACAGGCAAGTCATTGAATGTTAAGGTTAAAAACCCATATTAAGTTGTTAACCAGTGTAAAGGACAAAAGAATTGATGTTAGGTCCTCTGGTGGTTGCAGTAAAAAGTCTTGCTGCAGAGTTTTGGACCAACCGAAGGTGTTAGGCGACATGTTTTAGTTAATCATTAAAATTCAAACGATATGCAACAAAATTTAGTAGTAAAAAGACAGAATGTAAAGAATGTTCAAAAAGTATGAATATTTTTGCAAGTCAATCGAAACATTCCTTGAAAAAGTTGATTTTCCAAGACCTCCATATTTCAGAAAATGTGCCACTTTTTATGAGCACAATTGCTGCAGTTGCAACGTGGTATTAATATAAAGACCTGTGAACCATTTCTGTCTCTTTTACATCTGATGGAGACTTGTTTATTGATGGACTAAAAGTGTTACGTAGA
>JAUZNJ010053500.1:0-22206 GCA_034780135.1 Jordanella pulchra | reverse complement strand
AATGTCAACAGCTTCTGGGATAAGGATCCATTTCTTGGTGTCTGGAATGGCAGGAAAAGCCTTCTAATCAAAACCGTACACATAACTAATGGGTCATCAATTTGTTTGAAAACATAAAACCCTGTTTACATCGAATACTCTGAAATATCATAAATGATCAAAAATATTTGTTCCTGAAGAGCAATATGGATCGTAGATTATCAATGAGTCCAAACAACAGCAGGTGTGGATGTTGGCTGGAGGTGGTTTGACCAGACAGAAGCATAAAAGGTCAAAGTGATTGAAGCCACATCAGACACATCAACAAGCTGCTTCTGCAGCACCGCGCTTCCTGATCTGAGTGAATTACTTCTGTCTGACTCTGCCTCCAAGGATTTAGCTTTCATCACAACAATAACTGTGATGATGAGCTGTCAAATAAAAGCTGTAACTCTGTCAGAGCCGTTTCCTCTCGGCCTCTCTATTATCTGTTTTTGTCCTCTCAGAGCAGAGGAAATCTGTATGGCACCTCGCTCACATCAGTTTATGGCTTCTGAGGGACTAAAAAGGGGCTCAAGTTGGAAGCAAAAATCAGTGCTGAATATTTGGGAATTTGAAACATCATCTGAAGAACTTACAGCCATTGCTCAGATACCTGATGCTGTTAGTAAAAGAAGAAAAAACGACTATTTGTTGCATGAAAACATCACATATTGTAGTAAAACCCAGTAAACATGGCAGTGGGAGCTCAGAGCTGAACATCCCCCGAAGACGGTTGTTAATCATGTTTCAGATAAAGAAAACCCAGAGAGCATCTTGCTGTGATCAAACACCTTCAAATCCACAGAGATGCAACACATGGGAAGTTTTTTAGTACATTAAAATCTTAGTTGGAAATAATAAACTTTAAAAAATGAGCAGCTTTTTTTGCGTCCTAATTATGACTGAAGCCAATCTTAAAAGTCCTCTATTAGATCAGGTAGACATGAAGAAAATCTAAAAAAAGCAGTGACATTGATTTCAAGAGATGGAAAGTCCATGAGTTGAAGAATGTCTAATCCTTTAGTCAACATGTTGAAACTTTTTGAGAACAAGTCAAAAACAAACAAGTTACTTCATAGTGGAAGAGAGGCAGAAACAACCGAAAGAATATGGCTACTGAGAAATGGTTGCGACCATATTTGACTGCATTTCTGAATCAGCTGATTCAGGATCAGTTCTGAGTCACATGGTCTGGTTTCTGGTATTAAGGTAAAATGAGATTACTACAAGTTTTTAAACCCCTTAATATTCCTATAACATTTGTAGCATAATGTTTGTTAGCCACACTTTCAAAGTTATGGTGTTTTAAAAACCATGATTGTCAAGCTAAAAGCTGCAAGCAGCAGACTGCAGGCTAGGTAGTAAAGCAGTGCAACTCCCCCCAAACACTGGCCGCATCCATCACTGCGGTACTTTAGCTACACTCTGTACAGTAAGAGTTTACATGTACCCTTTTTAAAGCTGATTTCCTTTAGGAGGGTCATTTCTGGCTCACAGTTTATTAAAGGTTGATTTCATCATAAACAAGCTGCTTTAGGATGGTAGCTTTCTTTTTTTGTGCACCCCTCTTGGATTAGACGCCAGCTTTCACCATCATCTCCAATTAAATCATATTTATACTTATTGAAGATTCCAGGAATTTTTTCTGATGTAGGTCAAATTTACTACCTTTACCAGACCTCATGGCAATAAAGTAATCCTTTAGGGGATCTAAGCGCAGCCTTGCTAGCTGAGCAGGTATCCCATTTGATCGACTAGCTAATATCAGAGCAGCAGCAGAAATGTCCAGATAAAAAAAATATTCTTAAATCAAACTCTGAATTTTACCCAGTGGTTGTATTTCTTTGCTCAAGTCTGTATCAAACAAACGAGTACTAAGAGAAACATGTAAAATGATTGTTCGGCTAAACATGCTCTCTTCTGATTGGCTACATTCAGCTGCATTTTGTCTGTTTGGTATTTGCAGGTGGTCGAAGGGTTAACTTT
Source organism: Jordanella pulchra (assembly GCA_034780135.1). Taxonomy (NCBI): domain Eukaryota; kingdom Metazoa; phylum Chordata; class Actinopteri; order Cyprinodontiformes; family Cyprinodontidae; genus Jordanella; species Jordanella pulchra. The sequence goes on along the minus strand of JAUZNJ010053500.1, from coordinate 20,199 downwards.
GCAGCTTTTAACCAGTTTGTGCTAAACTTTTCATATTGTGTCTGTGGGCTGTTCCTTTGTTGGTTTACAAAAGACCCTAATGTGAAAAAACATCTATATATGCTGATGACAGCTTCGTTCAGCTTGTTGGGACGTCCTGGACGTTGAAGACTCCTTTAGTGATTAGAGTGAATAGATAAGAGACACAAAACACAAATGCATCCACCAATAAACACGTGATAACTGAAGGTAACCTTTCAAATAACGAAAACAGTCCCCAGTTGTTTTTGAAGAGTCTTGGGACACCGGGGCTTTCTGTGTAATGGAGGTCTAATGGGCATATTTCCTGCATCCTTCTGTTTGTTGTTTTTATGGCTCTTTTTGATCACCAATGTACAAGATGTACAGTTTTCAGATGCACATCAGGGAACTCTGTGTTTATTCTCAGTATTGATGGTAGTAGTCAGCTCCATCCACGCCATACAGCTCGGCCAGGGCCTTGAACCTCGGCCCCCAGTCGTTGAGAAAGTCGTAATCCAGGTTTGAGCCGGTAGAGGAACTTTCCAGAGAACTAAGGCTCCCCGCTAAAGATTCAGGTCCCTCATAGCCATAGATGTGAAGAGTGTCGTATGGGAACCCGTCCCTGTCGTGGTCAGCCTCGTCTTTTTTCATCTCAATCATGGCCGCCATGTCGCCCTTGCATGCGGTGGGCTGAGAGTGGTGAGGTGGTTTCTGGACCATGGCGTACATGGAAGGGTGCGAGAAGCGGTCAGGATGGCGGAGGAGGGAGCCGTCGTTACACGCCGAAGTGAGGATTGAGACGTCGTAGCTGAAAAGAAAAACCCAAAAACTCAATGAGCTGAAAGGGAAACTAAAGCCTTTTTGCAGATAAACTGTTTAAATAGAGTCCGTCGAAGTGTCATGTCGATGTTCCAGTGGAGATTTAGATGTTTTAACATGAATTCTGAAATATTTGGCCTCCATCTTAGTTCCACCCTCTGTGGATTGAAGGTTGGCTGCTGGTAGCCAGACTGACTGAAACCTGGTTTAATTCTTCAGATCCACTACACCAAGAAACATTTTAACTCTGCAGACAGCTGTGGAGACACATGTTGGACAAGCAACAGCTCCTACTGATATAAACATGTACAGACAACTTATGATGAATATCGCCGTGGTTACTGGATTGTAACAAACTCTTGGAAAGAAATGGCCCCCTCTTGGAGGACAAGAAGAGGCTTTAAAAATGTCAGAAACAGTTTTGTTTTCTTGTTCTACATGTTATGTTGTGTACAGTGGGAGGATCCACATGGAGTATCAGAGCTGTGGACGTTGTGTCTGCGCAGAACGCACAACAAACATAACTGAGCCTTTGCTTTGTGTGTTATAAATCTGCAGCCTGTCAGTGTAGGCGGGCCTTGACTCTGTCGTCTAAACTCTCCAGACCAAACAGAGTTTACAACACATTTGGCCCAGAATGAACAATAATACAGCGGCACTTTTTGACCATAAGAGTCAAGGTGGCGGCTCCAAAGGAAGTGCTGTTTAAATGATGCTTGTGATTACGTCCTAAATGAGATGGCACCAGGCCACTACGGGATTTTTTCGTTCAGAAAAAGACGTTTTTGCTTCACATCCATCTCGAACCGACTGGTTCTAACCTGTTTCCACCGACTCTGTTGGTCTATTCTTTAAAACCAGCTGCTTTCCAGATCGATATGTGAATTCTGTCAGTCAGTCTTTCTTGCTCGGCTAAGATTTATTTTACATATCTTGATTCATATCAGTTTTCATAGTACCTCTCCCTGTCCTAATACAACCACTAAATTCAATTTCCATCAGATTCTAACTCACTCCATAGAAGCTCACTTCTTTTTTGTGTTAATTTATAATATTGTGTTTTTAAAGCATTACATTGCCATGCAGTGAAAAACAACTATAAACTTAAACATTTCTATAATTTTGTTATAGTTTCTGGAGCTCCATGGGTAAGACTTTAACCTCGGATAACTTGCTTATGGATAGGAGTTGTTCCCAGCAGACTGTGCCCGAGTCGGTCTCTGCTAAGCTACGTTTCTTATAACCGTAACAAGTACTTTGAAGCTCATAGAGCTGATTTATTCCTCACAGGAAAGAAAGGATTTTCATTTACCAGACGTTGGCCTCTCAAAGATCGATTTAGAAAAAACTTTTTTTTTCTTTTTTACATACCCATTGGTGTCCATCTCTCCCCCTCCTTCCTCATCATATGTGACCAGCTGCTCATGGATTTCACCAATGTTCTTCATATTGGCCAGAGAATCCTTCTGATAGTGTTTCCTCATCACAAACAGGATCACTATTACTATACAGAACACAAAGGAAATAAACAATATTAATGGATTGATTTGTCAGATCATAACACGAATATATGATCTTATTAAAAGCACATAGATTAGGCAAACTTTCAAGTATCTAAATTCAACATCTGGAAACAAGAAATAAATGTTTTTCATGTATTTGGGGCGTCTGAGGAAGTCCAACTGATTGAAAACGTAAGGAAGTAGTCGAGGTAATTGAAGATATTCAAAGTACAGAGCAACAAAAACACACAAAGACTCAAATTATGTTGACGATTTTAGCCCCACAGAGAATTAAAAATGAGATCATTAGAAAACCAAAACTAAGAACTAGGCCTTGAAACAAGTGGAGCAGCAGCAAGAGGATAACACTAGAAAACAAGCCGAGGGAAACATGCAGCTCAGCCAAGGAAACTTGAAAGGAACAGAACTGAGTCAGACTCCCGTAGAAACGATTCCTGCATGAAGAGAAACAGGAAAAGATGCTCAGCAAACATGAGACAGGAAGTGTAAACGACTGAGAAAAAAAACAAGGTGGAAGAGGATGAGTCAGACCAAGCAAAACAAAAATTAAAAGATAAAAAGCAAATGAAGGAATAAACAGATAAAAGGAGGTCATGAAGGGTGAGGCACAGAAAAGGAAGCCAGACCATAAAGATAAGTGAGACACAGTTATGTAAAAAAAAGAAAGAAAAAAAAAACAGAAAAAAGAAAGAACTTTACATTTGAAAGCAGTTCCTGCTCTAGTTTTTGTGATCAGACTCTGTCCCTGCTAACCTCACACTCAGGGCTTTTCCTCTGCAACAATTCATTAATTGTTTGCTCATGTCACATTAGTCACTTTAATGCACTTTGAGAGAACAACACAAGACGTTTGGTGCCTAAAGGAACCTGGCAGCTTAAGTTGGTTTGATGGCTTTTAATATTGGAGAAAAAAACCTGAGAAAATGAAACAATATTAGTAGAATGAAAATAAATCCTGAAAATGAAAAACATTGCTGCATATAAACTGCCTGGTCTTTCAATAACAACCATGTGGAAAAATCATACCAAACCTGACACAGATGATTTCAAAAGATTAAAAAATAATTACAATATTTAAAAGACTTACGTTTAAACAGAAGGATACAAAATCTTTTATACTGCAGGAGATTTTTTTGACACCAGAAAAAAGCCAAAAAAAACAACCAGTTGGCTACAGCATATCTGAAGCTAACAAAATGTCACCTGGTTGAGCTTGTTAAACTAAAGTTATTCTCTGGAATTTAGTCACATTAAGATCACATTTTCTCTGTACAAATGCAATAGGTAGGTTTGCCTTTTTTGTCCACTTTTAACAGCAGGGGATCTGTGATGCTGTTGACTTGATTTCCCTCCCCTAACACCAGGATTATACCTGAAAACTGAAAAAAGGTCTTTGAGCAGAAGTCAGGAAAGAAAAGGTTCCTCAAACACAAACCTAGCCTTCTACCACGACCTATTTCCTATAAATATACAAGCTGCGGGTGGATATCAAAAGACAGGATCCAAAGGTGAGCAAGATCTAAGTGAAGATTTTCTACAAATGTAAATCAGAAAAGCAAAAAAGCATCAATCCCTAATATCCAAAAAACTAAGGTCATCAAGTTCATTTTCCTTGTAGAACTCAATAAAGTTTTTCTCATTTGCGAACTGTTTTCCATTGTGTCTGTGGAGAATAAAACTGAGGATGCCAGAGGAAGGAAGAGAAGAAAAACAAAAGGAAAGGAGGGGCAAATATGGCAAGCAGCTGTTGATTGAAGAAAGAAGGCAGAGCGAGAAATTGGAGGCTGAAGGTTGAGGAACTGAAGTACAAGGACAGAAGGAAAGGAAGGGAAAAGGTGACATTTGATTGGGCCCCAGGCCTCAAACCCGATATGAACATCGAACTCTCTCAGTGGACGGCAGGCATTAGCATTAGCAATGCCTCTTAGTGAGTGGGAGCGATTTAAGGCTGCATGGGAAACCAACAGATTAATCTTTTACAACACATGCTCCTCAGTTTAATAAGCTCTGCAGATATCAGACTTAGAGGGAGAGAAGAAGAAAGAGTGGCAGAAAAAAAAGGAAAGACAGTGAAAAAAACCTGACATTATGTGAGAAAATGTACAAACTGCCATGTGCTCGGACAGATAATGACAGGGGCATTAAATAGTTAATCTAGCTTGCTTTGGGTGTTTGATAAAGAGAGAAAGAGACAAAAATGGGGAAAGGGGCGGGCAAAGGGAGAGACAGAGACACCCTGAGGGACAGAAGAAGAGAGAGATGAAGAAAAATGAAAGAGGAAAGGATGATAGTGGAGGATTGTATTAATAGTTAATAGCTTGGCTGTTTCTGTGGTGTTTGATAAGCAGACTGCACCTAAAGAACTGATAAATGCTCTTCATTACCACTCCTATTCTTCCACCACTTTTCCCACAGTCCCCCTGCCTAACTTGTTCCCGTTCTGTTCCTGTCGCTTGGCTGGACTGATCACACCTCAAATCTCAGCCACAGTCTGCCTGCAGCCACTCTTTCAAACATCTACGTTCCCCAAACCATGTTTTTCTTCTACGTTTCCCTCTGCCTCCACCCCTTTTCAACTTCCCCGTCTCTTTCCCTTCCATCTTCTGCGCTCCTCATCCCAGATCCCTTCTGTTCGGCCAAACTATCTCCACCCGGCCTCTGATCTGACATGACAAGTGTCTCTTTATCTCCAGGCAGGAAAAAGAAAGAGGGGTGAAGGTATCAAAGAAACTCCTGAGCTCACATCCACTGCTGCAATATTCAATAAACCAACAACATAAGGGATGGGACTCTGGGTGTCCACATCTTTTATTGATTGTGTCCACATCCACCAATCACTCATCTGTCACAAATGCTGCTTTAATGCTTTGTTTTTTTCTAATAGAACAATAGAAGAAAAGCACCTGGTAGCTTCAGGTGGCTTGAGTTGTCAGGAAAGAACCTTGACGTTGTAGGAATTGAAATATTTGTAATAAAACGAGTTGAAATAAAAATCAAACCTTGAAAATGTAAAAAATTAGTAGAGATGAAATGTTTTGTGTTTCCATAAATAGCATGTCACAACTTATGCAGATGACTATGTGGTTTTCTTTTGTATTCCAGTCGTTTTTTATGACTGAAAAAATGATGCAGTCATACGTATATCATAATCATGCAACATAAAGGAATGGAAAACAATATGACAGCAGATCTCTTGACTCCAGAAGAAGCTATAAACCAATTGCTCTTTATCTGCAGCTAACAAACTGAAAGATCAGGTTTTACTTCACTTATAATGAGAAGCCTTGATCAGTATTAAACATAAAAAAATGAACATTGATGATCCCCTTTAATCAAGCCAGTTTAAATATAACATTTTTCAGCAAAGATATTTTGCTGGTATCTGTGTTCTGAAGTCTCCTGCTTTACCACACACACTATTAGTAGTTATGCTTCACACACCGTCTATTTATTCAGTTTATATTGAAATAATGCAGGCATAGTGTTGGTATTTGCACTGGGAACAAATATCTCAGAGTCCTTTGAGAAAAAATATTCATAGTTGAATTATTAAGCATCACTGCCCACATTCTTTGAAACACTTGTCTCATCTATCTCCTTATTTTGATGACTTAGATATTTGGCAAAACTAAACTTTAAAAAAAGATAACAAGTGAGTAAAGGAGACATCTAAGAATGAGGCTGACAGAAAGTGACAGAGATTTCTTGGCCTGTTTCTATTCGATATGTCCAAAAGATCTTGTTATTAAAGTACAAGTGATATGCAGACAAAAGGTAGAGATGTCCTAATACAGCCTTTCCTTTCCTATTACCAGTAATGCAATACCAAGATACAAGGATACCAATAATGCATCTTTGAGTATTGACCACAAATATGGACCCGATGCACAAATCCTTCATACCTTCATTACCTATTTTGGAGAGTAGAACATAAAAACCACCTCGATCCTGTGATCTTACTCGAGCAGAGAACAATAGTGAACAATAATAGGTATGAAAACATTATTATTAACCATTAGGCAGCAGTAATGTGTTTCTATTGGCTACTTAAAGCGGAGCTTTTCGATGCTGGCTGCTATCCTCAAGTATCTGGTTTTGTCGCCTTATTTCCGATATCGACAGCTATCAGAACATCATCAGGAGAAACTGCTGATAAAGGAAAGGAAAAGCTGATGTGAAGGACAAAACAGCCCATGCATGGACAGTTTAAAGCAACCTACCCAGGATGGTCAGGATGCACAGCAGTATTGCTATGAGAGCGTGGACGCTGACTCCCATCCTCAGTTTACTGGCCTTGCACTTAGTATAAACTCGATGAGCATCACACTGGCATGACTGCAACACAGGAAGCAGGACGCATTCAGTTCATTCTCTTTAAAAGCAAATGTTTGACTAAAGACAAGGTTTAACACGTACCTTTATCTGCACTTTGGTGACGCTGCTCATGGGAGGCCGACCTCCGTCACTGACGTGCACCTCCACACTGTAATCACTGGAGTCGTCCAGGGTAAAAGGTCCCTGCTTCACCGTTAAATTGGCTGTGCCGTCTGCATGGTGACAAACATAGTTAGCAAACACAAATGGCTCTTTCTTTATCTTCATTTGTTTCTTTATTCATTTTTTACACATGATAAACTTAGTCAAATGAATGATGCAGTTTGTATTCTGGGCAGAAAAGGTTTGGAAAAAAATAGATGAACTTGTCCCTATAAAAAGCATGAATTGTATGTGGTTTGTTTTCTACAGGCAAGATCAACAATAGAGTCATTAGTCAAATTGCTTGAAGACAGAAGTTTCCTCCTGAGGCAGTGAGGAGATCCCTCCACCATGTACCTCCATTATAGGGAACACAATGGCAGGAAAGGACCTTCCAATCTCCATCTGGAAGCAGCCGCTGTGCTTTAAGGGTGAGTTTAAATCAAAGCTAGACATTGGGGGTTACTGGTGGTTAGAGCAGAGGGCTGCAGGGCTGAAAACAGCTGCAGAGACCAAGTCACCCCCACAGAGCCCCACCCTGGTGTCTGAGGAGGAAGCTCCAGATCGCTGCTCAGGCGCCACAAGCTGCCCAGTATTCCTCAACAGAAAGCTTTAATGCAGAAGATTGATGATCCCTTTCAAGGTCTACCAAGTCAAAGCAACACTGTGTAACTCTGAGCCACTAGGGGCGCTAGATCTGAGTCACACCCTGAAACTGTCTCCCTCTGCCTTGTCATGGAGTTCCTTGTAAAGACGAGCAACAAAAACACTTTGACTTTTGTCTCACTCAGAGGAAATGTTTAAGTTTCAAACGTGGCCACTTTAAGCAGCAGAATAATCCCACCTCCAGCTCTGTGTGGTGATCTTTCTTCATCTCTCTGGATTTTGGGATATTCCTTGCTGTCCTCTGGAGATTTGTTGGGCTCAAACTCATTACGCTGCTTTCCTTTGTTCCTCTTTTGGCCCTCTTAGCCTGCCTCTCTGCTATTAATGTGGCAAGCTCTATGACTTAGAATATTAAACACAGTTGAGTCATTTCTCCGTGCAGCTACGCTGCCTCTTTCTGGTACCAAAGGTTGTTTGTCGTTTTTCTTCAGCAGTTTTAAAGAGGTGGAAGATGATAAATAATTTACAAGCTTTCACTTCGCAGGTCTCGCTGTGTGTTGGATGCAGTTTTCAGCGTGTTGCTTTGCAAAGACAGCTGTTTTGTTGTTGTTGTTTTTTGTTTTTGAGAAGTGCACAGTCCAGCGATTCCCACTGACAGGAAACAGTTATCAGTTAACTATCTGCTTCTTCGCTGGGTCTTCTTCCTTTCTTTGTTGTACCTTTCATCTTCTTCCACCTCTCTCTTCAACAGTTGACATTTTGATTTGATTCCCTTTTCATGCAGTCGTTGCCTCGGAGCTATTTCTTCTTTCATGTCGTTCCTTCTCTATTCTTCTCATCCGGTCCCTCATACCCGCATTCCCAATTTATTCCTTCATTTGTACTTTGTTGTTCTCTTCTAGTCTAACACAGGTTTGCTTATTCTTCATTAGAATCCTTTTTTTATTCACAGTATTTTCTGCTTTTTTTTAAGGAACTATAAGTAATGATTTAATCTTAATCTTCCTTTTCAAGCTTGGATGTTGATCCTTCTTTCAATTCTCTCTTCACTTCTGCTTCATCTCATCTACACCTCTCTCTCTGTCCTCCTTTCATCCGTCCCCCTCCCACCTTTTCCTCACGTCTCCCCTCTTCCTCCATCACTGCTACATGTCAACTCCTCCAGGCAAATGAAGAGTGGAAATGGATGAGGGTTGTTTATTCCCTTTTTTCTCTGTTTTTCTTGCTTTTAGAACAGCTCAAGTTTCACTTAAATTAAATATTAACATTTGGCTTGAATCTTTCATACAAATCCAGAGGCTCTAAGCGTTTGGCAATTCTTTTCTAGAGGCATTGTCTCCTGACAACATGGATTAACAATAAGAAGAATTTGTAGAAGGATTAATACTCATTCACTTTTACAAAACAAATAAATTCAGAGCAACTAACTAACAATAAACTGTCCCAATGAGCAGACAGGTCAAAGAACAACACGGGACTTTGCAGACATGTTGTAGATATGCTAACTTTAAGCCGATTAAGATTATAAAGCAAAGCAGCTTGGTTTGAACAATTAATTCGCATGATTTAATTCATAATCTGAAAATAAAATAAAAAGGACTTTTAAACTAACAGGAGAACCGTGGACACAATGTAATGACCACACTGCGCCACTAGAGGTGCTGTGTTCTCGTATAACCAACATGCTACCATAATGCCTAATGTACATTCAAGATGACAGATGACAAAGTTCAACTGTTGCTTGATGTGACTTTAAACTGAAATGTAAAAAATCAAAATCACTTCAGGGGAAATCTGCAAGTACCACTAAGGCAGGCGGTCCAAGAGATGATGATATATGTAGAGGGGGTCAGTTGGGGCTATGATCTCTAGCCTTGAAGAGCTTGTGTCTGAGCAGTATGGTGTGATGGAGTATCCTGTTTGTAGCTGTGAGTCAGACAACCGATTATAATATTGTGTTTGTCTTTATGGCTTGAAAAGTGTCAAATGCACCTTTCTGCCAAACAACCTGTGACATAGACATGTACTTGTAATTTCATAACCTATAGTGATATGCAACTGCAGTGGGCTCCTTTCAGCCCATAGGGGGCGACACTGTTGTAGTTTTAGGCCAAATATTGCAGAATTTAAAAAAGTTTGCAAAGTAAAATTTTAAATTGACACATTAGTTTAAAGACTGTACCTTTAAAGCCCAATTTATACAGTTCAACTGCCCAAGAAAAAGGACTGGGAGAATTACTTAGTAGTTTTCAAGTAATAAACTAATTAAGAACATAACATGTAAATGCTGTAACCATACATTAAAATAATAAAAAAAACAATTTAAGAAATGATAGATGACAAAAAGTACCCAGAGCCACTCGGTAACAACTAATCAACACTGAAAAATGGGCCTCCAATAGTTTTACCTGTTGCCTAGCAACAAGCTAGCGGTCCCTTGGTTTTCCTTCCAAAGAATCAACAGGTGAGGAAACAAGAATTATGAGAGGATGAACACTCACCACCGTTGTCTTTGAGGGAGAAGTTGGAGTTTGGCAGCAGGCTATAAGTGAAGGTAACTCGTTGGTCGTCTTTGTCAAAGGCCTCCAATTTACCGATTACCTAAGGAGGGACATCACTATTAATGAAGGAGCTGTATCGGTGCAGCTTTATACACCAGAGTGGATACAGCAACATGTTATGTCAATGTGCTTCAAATTATACCTCAGTTTTATGTCAAAAAACAAAACTTCCAAAAGAATAGAAAGGAAAGAAAGATGTTCAGGTTTGGCGATATGGAAACTTAAATTTGGCGATATGGAAAGTTAAATTATTAAAAAAGAGGTTTAAAATATACTTTTCTTACTGTGTTTATGACGTCCTTCTCACACACATAGATGTCATCCACAATCAGTTCCGGCGGGTTGTCGTTAATGTCCAGGACTTTTATGTTAACGTTCACCAGTGACTGCAAATCTATAGAGGAGAGACATTTTAGGGACGGGGTATTCACGTTGAGACAAGAACAGGCCATCTTTAAAGCTGAGAGCATGACAGTTTCCCTTCATTAATATTAATATTAGTATTAATACATTTTTTAGTTATCAGGCTCCTCTCCTGTGGAACCAACTAACAGTTTTAGTCTTTGAGGCAGACACCCCGTCTACTTTTAAGGCTAGGCTTTAAACTTGACTATAAAAAAGCTTATAGTCAGATTGGCTCAGGGTGTCCTCAGCTATCTCTATAGTTAAGCTGCTATAGGGTTAAGCTGACTGAGGACAAAGCAACCACTTTTCATCCCTCTGCTTCCTTTTATCTTCTTTCTCTAATTCTGCATCATTTGTTAGCTTAACCACTAGCTTTTTATTTGCTCTCCTCTTTCTCGTCATGGTGGCTTTGGATACCATCTTAGAGGGAGACATCAGGTGGGCTGCTGCCCAACAACAGTGATTACTCCTGTTTCTCTCCCACATACAGGTGATTTACTGTTTGTGCTCTTTTTCTTCCTTTGTAAAATGAAGACTGGCTCAGAGCTCATCTGGTTAAGTGTTTCTTTCCAAGACAGAGCCGCCTGTAGAGCTAGTTTACAAACACAGAATGAATCTATAGACCAGTGCTTCTATGTTCCTTTTCTATGTCTGCTTCTGTCTCCTTAAACCCCAGTCTTGCTCAGCAGATGGCGCTCACACCGAGCCTGGTTCTGGTTCCGATGGAGGTTTCTTCCTGTTCAAAGGGAGTTCTCCTCTCCACTCTCAATACATGCATGCTTGGTGCGAGGGATTGCTGAGGGGTCAACAACACAAGACAAGCAAATGTCTACTTTTGCCACATGTTCATCTAGGAGGAGCATATCGTGCAAAAACTGGATGCAATCGACTGTCTTTGCTTAGATAGAAACATTTAACTAAAGTTTATGGATGATTAATTAATTAATTCTAATGAAAAAATATAATCTTAGTAACTTTTGGAATATATAAGGTATAAAATATATTGTCAAATTATTGACCATTCCCACCCCTGGTGTCTATAATCTACAGAAGGAAGATAAAAAAACTGTGCTTCAGTCAGTGCACTTTGGAGAATATTATTGGATTTAGAAAAACGATGGATATGCCAAAACTTTAAGTCAGAGAAAAGCAGCTAGAATACCTGAACATGATGATGGTTCCTTCCTGCAACAAACCTACAGTAAGGAATCAGGTCAGACCTGAGACTGCTGGGCTCTTAGATGAAAACTGTTCCCTCCTCGTTATTTTTCATTTCCCTTTTTAAAGTCCCTAATTTACAGGGTGTTTTACAATATTGAATACTTACCTAAAAAATTAATTGTCACTTAGACAGCCTCTATAGTTTTGACCAAGTTCCCTAATCTACTTGAAGATTTTCTGCTCATATATATTTGATTTTCTCTTCAGGCTCAGACTGCTGATCACACAGCACATATTTATTATGTACTTTAATGGACAGTTCTGACAGTGATTAGCCATGATTATAATTAGCTATGAGCAATTTGCGTCACTTACGGATCTGATTAAGGTCAAGTGACATCAGGTTTTCTATTTGTGAGCTCCGTGTTTGACAGGTATTTTGTTTTTTTTTCTCTTGTCACATTAAAGCATCTTTTACGTGCTTCTTTTGAATCGCTCTCTTTTGATTGCTCTCTCTGCCGTCTCTGTTTCAAAAATACCTTAAGCACAGAACAAGTGGTATATATGGAGGACCTCGTTGAGCTCAGGGGACCGTCGTGCTCCTAAACGTTGTGACAAGCAGCTAAAATAGATCTCTGGATCTCATTCATTGCTTGTCTAAAAATATAGACCTTAGGTTTGAAAGCTGCGAGTGGAACAAAAGTCTCCCTAATGTGATTTTCCTGCTTAGTCGCGTTTTCCAGAGCAAATGAGTTCAATCCATAATAAAATCCCTGTTAATGTGTTTCTATAAACTGAACCGATAATCAAAATAACCAAACGTTCTGTCCTATTTGGCTCTTCTTATTTAACACCATCAGATAACCGGTTTAACAAAAGGAAAAAACACACATGGTTTCCGTATTTTCAGTGAATATCTCTTGTTTCAGAGCGTCAGCAGTAATAAAGTGCAGCTCATGTGGGTGTTTGACATACCGCTGTTCTGTTCCTGTGCCTTAACTTGGAACGTGTGTTCTTTCTTCCTCTCTCTGTCCAGCTTTCTCAGAAGGGACAATTCGCCGCTCAGTGGATGGATGCTGAAGGGCAGGCCTGCCTCGGGAATGGAGTATCTAAATAATGAGGGACAGAGATCAGCCAAACCATCAGGCTGCACAGCTGGAGCACAGCTGGAGATCGATTGGTCCTCATTGGCAGTGTGTGCACCACCGTACTCTATGCGCTTGTTGGCTTTGTCGGGGTCTCTGGCCTGGATCTTTCCTAATACTGGATTCTCCATCTGCTCCTCCAAGACGCTGAAGTTATAGATTTTAGAGCTGAAAACCGGCGGCTCGTCGACATCCAACACTCTGATGGTCACCTGGTGGAGGTCACAGTTCAACAAACTGATCTAAGTGCATGAAGGATCAAAGATTCCCCTGGTCTGTGCCTGTTGATGGTCTATTCTGGGGTCCAACTCCTTTTCACTTTTAAACTTTCTAGGCTCAGTCAAATTAAAGAAGAGTAGAGAAACATTAAAGAAGTAGAGGCGTTTGTTCAGTCTACTACATCGATCTGCACTGAAGGGGTTGTTGCTGCTCTACAATGTGTGTTTGTGTTAAAGTCTCTTTATAAACATTAGCTGAACCTAGAATCTATAGGAAATATACAAATTAAAAATCATTTCTATCTGTTTATCCTGTTTAAGTGATAAAACAACACAGTGCGTGTTAGAGCGTGAAGGAGTCACCTGTGCTGTTGTGATCGCCTCGTTGATGTTGTCTGCGGGATTGGAGTGCAGCTTTTCCTCCAACTTGACAGTAAAAGTGTAGCTAGTCCGTTTTTCATAGTCTAAATCCTGGGAGAGAAAGGAGAAAAAGGACAGTTAAATGGCTGCTGTATTACACCTTCTGACCTTGTACCTTGATTTGAAGCCAAGGAGCTCTAAAGTTGGATTAGTCCTCCAGAGATGATGCAAAAGCAAGCAGTTTCTTGTTTTGTTACAGGAGAACACATTTGCACCTTAGTGCACAAATGCATGTCTCATGTTTGCACAGAGTGAACTTGCACCTCCGTTTACTGGAACAAGAACGGCCGGCAACTCCAGGTGTGAAAAGGCTGCACATGTAAAACAACCCAGGAGACTCAACTGGGCCGAGTGGATCCTCTGCACTTTGTGAAACTCTCCTGAAGCTTTTGGCAAAAGCAGAAAGAAAACAAGTATTTCCTACAAGTGTCTCTGATTTTGAACAGCGTGAAGATCCAAGTTTCCAGCGAATCGAACCAAATCGAAGCCAGTTGGAGCGAACAGGTACAGCAGGCTTGTTTCCTCATCGGTTATTTATGAGACATTTCTCCATGGTCCTCAGCAGGTCAGAAATGGGGGGATTTTACACCAGATGTTTGAGCTTACAGCTGAGAAGCTGTTGCTCACTTCAAAAATCTAAAGTACGTTAAACTCATAAACTGTGTATAAACAGATGTTTCCTGTATGTCACTAGATTTGTGTTTTCATTATTTAGAGTGTAAAGATTGGAACTAAGCATGCTGGGCTTATCTGTGGCCCAAAGACGACTGAGGGCCACAAATTGAGCCCTCTGCAAAATGAATATTTAATGCTTATGGTGATAAGAGTCAGTTACTTTTTCTATGAACAGACTACAGTGGCAGGCGTATAACGGATCATTGGAGCAGTAATATCCATATAAAGGAGCGATGTTTAGGAGCTACGGCTTATGTCAGGCAGGAATGCTAACTGTGCTATTGATGCTCATCCTCAAAGCAGCTCTGGACTTCTGCACTACAAAATAATGGGATTAACATGTCAAAGGATCATTCTGACTTTCAAAATATAAAATTGTTTGTGATAAGAGCCGTCAGATGATGTGTTTTGTGAATTGGTGCTATAGAAATAAATTAAACACAGATCATAAAAGTCAGTAAAACTGAAGAGTTATTGGAGCATTTCAGCATCATAATCCATAGTCCTTAAACTTTCAACGACACAGTAATCAAAAGAAAAAATAGATTTTCTGAACTGAAAAATATCTGTTTCTATAAATCCCAGTAAAATACCCAAACGTTGTCTGCGAGGCGCCTCACTCATGTTAAACCTTTGCTTTTTAGCTGTAGTCAACATCAGATGTAGAAACGGCTCCTTTTCATCAGAGCATCTCCTTCCTCGGTCTGTTAAAAGACACAGCTTGACTTCAAAGAGACCCTTTGGCACTAAAGATTAGAAACAGGAACTTTCTCACTTCCTAAAATGAAAACTCAATATTAAAGGCAACTTTTTATGACTAACCTAAATCTCAGAATAATTTTGTTTTTAATTATTTTACTGAAAAGATAAAAGCTGAGACACCACCTTGTTCCCTCTTTCTGATCATATTTCTAATCAAACTAACTTGGCTTTTCTCTATTCTATGAATATTTTTTTACATTTATTTCCACTCAGTGGTGAAAAGCAATTTATTTCCACTGCATTGCAACAAAGGCTTTTCATCTTTGGATGGGACGACACAGGTAGACGGGAATATCCTGTTAACAGGATTATTCCCAGTAACAAGGATGCTCAGACGCAGGTATCAGAGGCATTAGTAAACAGCTTAGCTGGAATGAAGCCCTGGCGGCGGTGTGGACGATACCTGGGCTTATTTTGTAAACACAGACGGCAAGGAAGATGAGAGCGGCTGCAGAGCCGAAGATTGGGGGTGATTTGGTTCCAGGCCAACATGGCTGCAAGTTATCACCAAGCTTATTTTTCTATACATTTTAACTCTCTGAAGTCCTAAATGCTTTATCTTGACAAGTTCGCCTCCTAAAATTCCTACAAGCATAAATATCTTCCAAAACCAGGAGGAGGTGGTTTCAACACACTGTTGTTTGTTACTGTCATCCTGGAAAAACATCTCACACTTTAGGCTGCAGGTTTGCATTTTACACTGTAGTTAGATGTAAAAGAGCATGATAAAAAAAACCAAACACAATAAGCATGTCAGCATATTTCTGTGTGAGAATTTATGGAAATCCTGTCAGAGCTCGGCTGCTGCTCTCCTGCCTGTTTGTCATGTTTGTGATACTAGAACGTATTTTTAACTCCAGCCTTCTTAATGTTTGTGCACAGAGCTTTCCATCCGTTTCTGGGCTGGAACATTTGAAGACGAGGTTATAACACATCCCGAGTGGTTTTTAGGTGAAGCCCATTCATCAGCAGCCGCTGAGTCTCTTTAGAAAACCAGGCAATATTTCTTTTTTCGTCTTCAAAGTAAATATCCTGCTTAAAGTTTATTGCTAAAATAGGAACAGGAGATATTTCCTTCAATGATTGCAGCACAGCCAGCTGTGTTTGAGTTTCATAATTTCCTGAGAAGCAAAGCAGCTAGAAAGTTATCTGGTGACCAGAACCAGTTAATTTCACCAGCAGGAGAACAAACAATGAGCTGCTAACAGGAAAGGTTTTAGAGACCCTCCAGCAGTTTTCATGTGGGAAGAGGTAAAAAAGACTGAGATGTTTAGTGTTGAAGAGATGATCAAAATGAAACAGAAAAGACATAAAAGAACGTCTTCTTATTTGCTAGTCATTTGAAACAAGTAGCCTGATTGAGTTAAAGAGCAGGAGGACTGAACAGAAAGTGTTTCTGACCCTTTCAGGTTTTCTTCCTCTGTCTGCTCATGTAAGCAGCTTTTTAATGAACGAGGGTTACGCTCTGTAGGCCCTACAAACACAGGGGGATTACTCTGGTAATGGTGTAAAAAGACTTGATATTCTATTGGTATAGTTCAGTACTGAACAGGATAAAATCATAGAAAACAGAAGCATAGAAACAGGCATGAAATCTGCGGTCTGGACCAAACGTTTGGGACCTTCTGGTTTTTCATAAGTAGGACAACTGAGCTCTGCCATCATGTTTTAAAGGACTTCCTACCTTTTTCAGGAGCAGCATGCAGTGCTTCTGCTCGTCAGGCTTGGCGCTGAATACTTCCTCACCGTCACCTAGGATGGAGAACCGGGGTTGCTTGTTCTTAGGCTCATCTCTATCCAGCACTGTCAGTTTACCAACCTCCTCATTAGGTTGGAGGTTTTCTTTAACACTGATCTCATATTTGTCTGTGAAAGAAAAGTAAAACCCCAATATTACAGTATGTAGGTGGATATGGCAGATTCTCATTCCAGTTGAATCCGTTCACTAAATCCGTCCGATATCAACAGGCTTCAGCTTACCGCTACTGAACGATGCCAGGTTGTCATTGACGTCCTGGATGGTGATGGGGACTGTAGTGGTGTTGAGGCAGCCAGTGGCCCTTCCTTCCATGTCCCTGGCCTCCACCCTCACCACATACTGGCTCCGCTTCTCCCGGTCCAGGCTGTTTGTCTTGGAGGTGATCATGCCTGTGGAGCGACAGAGGAGATGTTCTAGTTACTGTCGGCTCTGTGTCATGTATGGATAAAAACAGCTTCCCACCCAAACATAAAAGGATCATTTACAGGTGCTGCTTACCTGAAACTGGGTCAATTTCAAAGAGATCAGAGGTTTCTGCGTCTTTGGACAGAGAGTACCGAAGTATTGCATTGGCAGTGCTCGGATCGTCTTTATCAGTCGCAGTCACGTCAATCACAGTTCCCTCTGGAGGAAGGGAAAACACAACAGTTTATTTACAGAAATCAAACCAAAATGGTCCCTGAACACCTTCAGACTGTCTCCATCATGCATCCGTGGCTTTTATCGACATTATTTAAGACAATATCATCGTATCCTACAGAGGAAAATGGAATAATACCAGTGAAACAATAGATAACCTCTCAGATAAATGACCTCAAATACAAATGCAAAGTTTGAAGCATTGGCAGTAGGTGATTTTTAGACATTTATAGAGGAAGATATGTTGGTTTCCTGCTAAGCTCAAGCCATCAGAAGTGGCTTAACGTTTAATAGTGTTTAAATTCACTCTGGCATCAGAGATGTTTTATAGAACATGAGCATCATACGCAGCATCATAAAGAGCAAAGCAGGGAGGAAGTTAAAAGAGTGTAAAACAATAAACGAAAGAAGTAAATATATAACCTGAAGAGCAGCATTAGCAACATGAGACATGTTTCAACCCAACAGCAAGCGAACATTAGTGAAGCTGCTGAGAGGTTGAACACACCAGAGGTTGAACATCTGTTGAACAAACCCTCTGTTAGTGGCAGCAAGATGCTGTGGGAATGCTCATCCTTTCCAGGGAAGCTGGTTATAAATAAAGGGATAATAACTGCAACACTGAAACAATACAAACAGTTTCTTTTGGTTGTAAGAAACGTCTGAATGGATGTAGAGAGAAATATGGACGTTACTGCATCTTCAGTACTTCACTTTATTATACTTTATTGATCCCTGAAGGAATAATCAGTGTTAGTAGAGCCGTCCAAAGGACGTATCTGCATTCTCCACAATATCCACCCATCTAGTTTTGTTTTGTCTATATACAAAAGAGGAATCCCTTTCATGTTGGGGGATAAAGAGATTTCTGAGATGCTATTTTATTCTTCCTGGGTTTCCCTGTGCTCTCATCAGACCTGGCAAACATGTCACAAGTTTTCACTTTCTAGTAGCTAACCTACTTTTTCTCTCCTCCACAGATCCTTTGTACTCTTTGGGGAAAACGGGGCAGTTGTCGTTGATGTCCTTGACTAGGACCGTGAAGTCCCCGTTGCTCTCCACCAACACCTTGTTTCCATCGTACATCTTAGCCGTCAGATGGTACTTGTCTTTCTCCTCTCTGTCCAGAAGCTTGGTGACATAGACTTCCCCTCCCTTCTCGTCCACCGTGAAGATGGTGTTTGCTCCTTCACCTTCTATTGCGAAGAACTTCACCGTCACCTGCGTGTTTGACTTAAGCTGTAAAACAGAAGGGAAACCATAAATTCTTTCTAGGAAACTCTACAAGTGAAGAGTATTCAAAGTATTAATTTCTGAAACAGAACACACAAATAAAACATGGAGCCCGAGCCAAAGAAATCCTTGATGAAGGAGTGCAGCGTACCTGTCCTATCCTCTCGGGTTTGATTGGAAGTTTCTCTTCGTCCACCTGAAAGGAGTTCCACACCCAATCTCTCTTCTGTCTGTGCAGCAGTGGGTAGGACTCTTTCCTCACAACGTCGTCTGATTCCTGTCTTTCTGGTACCTTCCCAATGAAACCAGAGTCTTGAGCGAAGGCGATGAAAGAGAGAAGAGGGACGATGAGTCCAGTTTTCCACAGCTGGAGCCACGCCATCATCTAAGAAGCCAAGATGATGAGGGAGGAGGGAGAAGAGAGGACGAGGTGATGAAGAGGATCAGAGAAGCAAAGCAGTAATGAGGAATGGAGAGAGGAAAATTAAAGAGAGAAGAAGAGTGGAGATCACATTAAAACCATTTATCAGCTGTGGACAGACCCCCGTTACTGAGCCTGGGTGAGCATTAGAGACGAGGCCGAGGACCCGCGGTCCCTCCACAGCCCGAGGTCTCGCTATCATTGAGGTCCAGGGCTCTTCAATCCATGCAGGAAACATTGAGTCTGTCACCAGGGGAGCCCCACTGAAAGCATTTCACCAGAGTGGTCATTGGGGGATTCATGAAACACAGGCCTGTGACCCAGTTTAGGTCCTGACCCATTGCTTGTAGCGACAGAGCGAGGATTGGAAATTAAAACCAACCCTGGATGTCTGTATTAATCAGTCATTTCCTTTTTTTTATTTGTGACCATCGTTTAAGGTTTTTATCCTTTCAAAACACCAAATGATGTAAAAGTAAACAGATGGTTTAAATAAAGTAAGGGCTTTGATTTAATTAGATGAATTTATTTGGTGCATTTATTTCTTATGACTAATTGTAAGTTTTTTTTAAATGCATTGTATATTGAAATCATTTGTGAGATGTTGTACGTCACCTGCATTCCTCTGATTTGACCAACAGTGATCAGATGCATCAAGCTGTGTGTTTATCAGGTGATTATTTCACAGTAATAAAAAAGACGGAAACTATACGGTACTTTGTAATCCAGAGCAGAGTCTTCGGCTGCTCTGCTCATGTGTTTTACATCAGCTGTGGGAAAGCATATCGACTCTCTGCAAATGTGAACATTTCTTTAATTGATTTAAACTCTAATGATGAGTAGAATGATGTTTATCACATGGTTTGGATTGTTTTGACATATTTTTATTTATTCTAAAGGTAAGGTGGTTTCTATGTTGTTAAAGTGATGCTATGATCAAGAACATGCAGCACAAACACTGACATAAGCCTTCTGACACTGTTCTGGGTTGAAGGAACATCATGAAGCTTCACATAGATGTTTGTTTCTCTCCAAACTCTCCATGTAGTTCAACCATTTTCCTTCATCACTGTAGGGAGGGTCACCAATGCTAACATGACACCATTTATCTCCATGGTTCTCTGTGGATGTGGGTAAACCAGCTTTGTGTGACATAAAGAGGAGTTTGTCAAGCAGGTTCTGTCACCTCAGTACTTTGACATAGTTGTTGTGCTTTCTGTATTGCATGTTTATAAAGTTAGAGTCAACCATTTTCCAGAAATATAGGTAAGAATATCGATGAAGGTTCTCAGTCATCCAGGTCAAGCTAGGAAAGTTCAGTTCAGGCAACTGGACGTGTAGTTTTCTAGAAGACGTTTCTCCTCTCATCCAAGAGA
>JAUZNJ010053489.1:0-29758 GCA_034780135.1 Jordanella pulchra | reverse complement strand
GTGCCTTGAGATGACATGTGTTGTGATTTGGCGCTATATAAATAAACTGAATTGAATTGAATTGAATTGAATTGAAAAAACAACTTTAAAAAAATGCAAGTTGCACAGATGTGACAAAGGACTGGAGCTCCACATAACAAAACAAAAACGCATGAAGGTATGTGCATTTCCATGTATTGCACTCAGTAGACGGGAAGAAATGAGGTATTTTGCTCATTTCTGTGGGATAGACTGTGGCTATATATCCTGTCACGCAAAGGAAGTATATTAATAAGCACACAGGCTCCTCTACCAGTATTTGACATTGTGACTGCTGACACACTTCTGCTTTAACTAAATAGTCCCACAGATTTACAGTATTCTGATCAAGCCACACATAAGGGTGACTGATTTAACTTCAGATATGAAAAAGGAGGAATGTGTGTTTAATGCATGTCATGCATTACCAAAAAAAACCCATCAATTTAATTCAATTATCTTTAAATAGAGCTGAAACTAATAATAGGCTAGGCCTTCATCGTTTGTGAATCTGAGGTTCATCAATCCATCTTCTGCCTTCCATCTGTAAGGGTCACAATTGGATGGTTCCTATCTCCAGTAGTCTATGAGCAAAAGGCGGGGTAACCCCTGGAGAGACTGCAAGTCCATCACAGGCCAACACATAGATATAAAACCATGCATACCAACCCACACCTAAGGGCTATTGAGGGTCACCAACTAAACGGTCATGTTTTTAAACCGTGGGAAGACGATAGAGTACCTGGAGGTAACTCCATGCTGAAAGACCCTAGCTTATGAATTGAACCAAGGACCTTCATGTCTCAGGGCAACTGTGCCACAAACTGCACCACTGTTTAGCTTGCAGATAAATCAATATTTAACTGTTTGAGGAGCACAAAGAAGAACTTATAAAAGGCAGAAGATGAGTCTTACTGTCCAACAGATGACCAGATTCTTTCTGACTGGCAAAACTTTGCTAACCTTCTGCTTGACACAATTAAAGGCAGCATATAAATCTGTGTCTTTTTCTGTATTGCATTGAGCATTTTTGTCTTTATTTAAGAAAACGAGTAGTAGTTAAGATCAGTTTTTTGGGATTTGGAAAGCAGGTTACTGGCACATTTTTATTTTCATCAATGTGATTCCCTTAATGGGAAGACATAATGCTTCAGAGAGGAAAAATTAAAAACTCCAATAGATTTTTGCACAAGCAGATTACATTCTTTGTTGCTGCCATTTTAAAGCAGATTTAGGAGAAAATGTAATTTAATTATGCCTCTTTTATGTAAATCTTATTTTTTTTAATCTCTCAATTTTGTTTACAAAATCCTTCTCGGTAGCAACAAACAATGCTACTCCTTTAAATAATATCAGAAATTAAAAAGCTCAAAATGTTACTGGTGATCATGAAATCATGGCATAAGAATCCATGTAGCTTTTACATTCCATAACCATGGAAACATTGCAAAAATAAATATATTTATACATATATAAATAAATAAAATGATACATGAAAGCTTCAAGTAGGTCAGTTTTGTGGTGACGCCAACATCTGGTGTGTGCTAAAGCTGTAAAGCTGAAATCAAAAGGTTTGGAGCATAAAAATGTCAGCATGGATAACGAAAGAACTGCAGACATGAAGCATCGCCTAAAACTTTTGTAAGAGCCAAAAACATAAAAAGGCATTACTAAATAAACCTTGGAGCCTTTAGGTATGTGTGTTTAACAGTATTCTCGTTCACTGCAGCACCATCTGCTGCACTTAGAGGACACAATCCTCAAACCACCAAGAAGAAATGAATATTACACTTCTGAACGTAATGATTACATGAATAGTGCCTAAAATACTAAAGCTATCCGAAAGCCGCTCCTTGTTTCCCATTTACAGATATTCCTTCACACTGGTTTGACACTGCCTCCTGTGAGCGCTGTGCAGCAACATGCCAAACTCAGCAAACTGCTGGCCTTATTATCTGGACCCTTCATGCTGTGCACGTCCCCTTGCTGCTGCAGCTGTGAATCGATATGCTGTGTGGTGGCAGGGGATGGGCGAGGTGGGGCAAACAGATCTTCACATCAGCACAATGACAATTATTATTGATTTGGCTAAATCAGGTGAGACAGATGCAACCCATTCACAGCTCTTCCAATCTCTGGGTCCTCCACTGGGTTTTGACCTACATTACTTTGACAAGTAAACACAACATCAGAGGCCATCACTTCCTTTTCCCTTCTCTTTTATCATCTCTTCTGTGTCCCTGTGTCACCCACTGTTGTTGAATTTCATCCGCCTGCAGCATGGAGAAAAAAGAAAAACACTTTCACAACAACCAGATTAATTGAAATGTGAAAATGAGAGTAATATTTTTATATCTGGGAGCTGTGGGTGTTTTTTTCATAGTTATGTGATGGTTTCAGCTCAAAAAACAATTAAGAGTGTGAATATGTCTTAGCTGGTCACTTTTTCTGAAAGAGCCATTGTTAAATTATTTTAAGAAATAACTTACATATTTTTTAAGGACATAAATCTGTTTCTCACATTTTGTTTTCACACTTTCAGTAAAGAGAGATGAACCAAGAGGCTTCTCCCACACAAACATTAATGCAGGAGGTCAAAGCCCCAGACCTATTTCTCAGTGCCAGAAAAAGGCACAGAAATTTCTAAAATAAATACAACAGCTGAAGGCTCTTTGGACTCCGGTTGGAGTGAGAACCGTTAACCAGAGTCGGGCTTCATTTCAAACGTACATCCACGCCCACAGACAAAGACCCGGTGTTCTACTTTCATGTAACACTCACAAAAAAAGGCTAGTTTCCATGACAATGTGGAAGTTGATGCACTTTTCAAATGACATAAAAGCCTAAAAGCTTATACTAATGGCCGTTACATGTTTTTGGACTCAGATAAATTCCAATAAACACGTATCACAGGCGTGTCACAACTAGTTCATCCATTGCTGTATCGTTATGCAGCTCGGCTCCAGCACAAATGTGAATTTAAAATAACAGGGTTGCCAGATTTCTGTGGTAAATGGAGTCTTGGCACAAAATTAACTTCGATCAAAAACATGTTTTTGTTTTATTTTAATGTTTTAAAGCTAAAAAAAAATACAGAGAATGCTTTAGTTTATGAAAAATAAAATGAAAAATGAATGTTATATTATTTGAATGCTAGAATACATTGTTACATCACTGCAATACTATTCTACATTAAAAATCATATTGACTCTTACACACTCTAAAAAGAAACTGCAGCTTCTACTTAAAGGATTTGCTTCATTCAGTAACAGGTAATTGGATTAAGTGTTCAACCTATAATATGAATAAATTCACTTGGATCAACTTGATCAGTTCATTCAATTACTTGTTATAAAAACAAAACAAAAATATCTACCAGTCTAAATAAAGAAATCAACATGAGGCTGCTTTTATTTTGGTATTGGAAGTATATGTTCAGTGAGTCACATTAACCTCCACTCTGTTGGGTGATATCAAAATGATTCATCAAAAGATTATATACTTCAGATGTTATTCTGACATCTTTCTTTTGCTCTGCTTTGTTTTGGAGCAGGGAGCTCAAATCTATTTTCTCTTAGCTGCTAAGGCCACGTCGGATGTCTGATGTAAGAGGTTCTCTCCTTTGGTCCAGCTAGGTTAGCATCCTTTTCTCAGAGGCAGAACTTAGGGTTGTTTAAACATAGAAAACTACAGCTAATTTAGTACTAAAATCATTTTAACACTGGTATCAGTGGAGAAATGTCTCTTGGTTTGGTTACTTTGGCATTTAAAATGTGAGATAAGACGAAGTAAATCTGATCTAATTCGTTTCCACTGAAAAAAGGGCATTTTTATATTTAAAGAAGGGGGAACATTTTTTCCATTGTATTATAATGACATATCACAAGCCATATTAGTGCAGAGACCTGTTACAAAGCTTTATCTACCTTGGTAAAAACTGAAACCCATTGTAAGTGATTTCTGGAGCCGGGACATTTCATCTCACTCATCGTGTTCTTTCAGCCGCCACAGACCAACAGCTTTGAACTCAATCATGACCACCATTCCCACTAACCCCTCACAGTTTGACTTCTTGACATCTTGCTGTTTTCTTGAGAACCAATTTGTTACTGGCACCAACATAGAAATACAGTTTGTACCAAAAAACACCAAGATACATCTTGTTGTTGTGTTATGACTCAGTTATCTCAGAGAGTGTGTCTCTTAAGAAACATGGTAACCAATTTGCTATTTTTGAACATTTCTGACAAACATTTTTAATCTGTAAGGGGACAACGTTTTTTATTGATATGATATTGTATTTTAAAATATTATAAATGCACTTCAAATGATTTACTAAAAAGAAGCATTTCTAATTTCTAACAGCCTGATTGCTTTAATTGAGTTTAAGTTAAATCAAGTATTCAGAATAATACATCCTAAAACAACCAATGCAGTTTTTCTGATATGTCCATGTTTCTGGACTGTTTTTTTTTCTCTGCTGTTGTTTCCAAACGCAGCAATGCATGTTTGATTGGTAGGTTTCTGCTAAACACAATTTATGAAAAAAGCAGGACCGAGGTGTCATTAAACATAAATAGTGTAGTACTCGTTTGACCTAAAATAACTCCTCTGAGACAGAGCTGAGATACAACTAACGAGTCCAACTTTCAGGCTGGTTTAACTCAACTCTCATCACACCAGAGGTAACGTTTAGTTTTTTTTTTCTGAAAAAGTGAAGAGTTAACATGAAAAACAGAGAAACTTGATTTTAGAAATTTTTTCAATACTTCTGACAGTTCCCCATTGCATGTGTACCTGCACATTGTGTAACAACAAACGTCAAGTAATTGAACAAAACTAAGTTTCTCCCATGAGGACAATAAAACACAAGTTGCACCAACTCAGTACGAGTACAAACCAATCAGCTGCTCCTGATTTAAGCAATATACATTTCTTTTCTCCTCCCTTCGTAATCTTTATGTGACTCAATACAACAAACGGAGGAGATATAATAAGATTTATATGAAGAAAAACAAAAGTTATGTTTTTCTTGTATTTCTGACTGGGAGCAAAAGGATGTAAAATTCACTTAAACACAGAAAGCATTAAGTGATTAAAAACGTTTTAACTATTGCTATAAACCCAGGTTTATATTGTTAAGATCACTAGAACATCACTAACAACAGGTGTTTAAATCATTATAACAACAGATTACAACACTTATTTTACAACATTAATGTAATAGATTGCTTTATGTTTGGTTTATTCCTCTACAGATAAGTTACTAAAAATATTCCAGACCGTAAAACCTTAGGCCTACGGCTATTTGGGCGTTTGCTTTAAACTCTTTTTGCCCCTAGATATAGATACATATCACTTCAGTTTGATGCGTAATTATGACAACATGAGTAGCAAATCTCCTTTTTGTGAATTAAATGCATTACTTTGACTGAATCAGTTTCATAAGCCTAAAATCGGAAAACCCTTCAAACACCTAACAGAAAACCAAAGACAAACACAAAGGGGCAGAGTTTAATCCTTTAAATGTAGGATAGATGAAAACATCTGTGCTTAAAACAAAAGGAGAGAGATATTTTCTGTTATAAATATCAACACAAAACATCAGACATGTTGAAGCTTAACACAATGAGCATGCCACGTTTCCTCCAGTCTTTCCCCACAGCAGGTGTCTAACAACACAGGTATTTAATTTTAATGGTATTAATTAAAGCTGACAGTATCAACAATCCAACAAGACAGTTTCTCAGAGGAATCCTGTTTGTCACTTTCTAATCCAGGTGTCGATGTGTATTCACAGCACAGCAAGCTGCTGTACACTGACTGCCCTTGGCAGACACACTGATCCTGTTGCTGATTAATTTTGTCATTAAGCTGTAAGCCTACTGAGGCAGGACGTTTTTAAGCAGGTTCTCACTGTTTCTACAATAAACATATTTTCAGCTAAGCCGCTGAAATAGAAAAAGTGCTCGGATTAAGAAATATATTGCATTCTGTCGTCTGGGCAGAGCCATAAATGATATAACATCAGCATTACTCCAGGTTCATGACAGGCGCCCCTCTGTACATATTTACGTTTGCTGTTTGTGTTTATGTGTGCATCAACCAACCATTGACATGCTGCTGAGCTCCTTCTGCTTACCTTTGCACATCTTTGATTCTTTGCTTAAATAGGAAAGTGTGTAACTCAGGAATTTGAGGCAGTTTGTTAAACAATGGCCAAAATAAATGACTATCACAGGTAAATCTCTTTCCATTGATAAATGGAATCGTCTTTGCCGCAATCTGCTTACGCAGCACTGAGTGCAGCTTTGAAAAGAAGGGACCCTATTTTTACTGTATGAGATACATTAATCAACAACATTTCATACATTTATATCGACATAAAACTGAAAACAGGACAGGCCTCGTGCAGCTGGTATGAATCTGAATCTGTTACACCATGTCTGTGTCTCCGCTGCAAAGTTTACTCTTGCATAAAAGTTTTGTTTTATTCTGGTTGTTTTCTATTTATGGCACATTGAATTATTTGGAAATTGTAAAACTTCATAATGTTGGAGATTATCTGGGAAAAATCAACACAAAGTAATAAAATACATAGTTTTTTATATGAATAAAACATAAGTATTCATCCTGTCTCACATTTAACATTTGAAGATGACTCACCTCTAGTTTTGCACTGTAGAGAGATTTTTTTTTATTATTGTATTGTGACAGTTAGATTGAGCAAAGGGAGATTGGATGGAGAGAACATGTGAAGGTTCAAAATTAAATGTATCTCCATTAATCTTCCCATCAACTATAAACCACCTCCTGAATAAAAACATCCTCTAAGCATAATGCTGTCACCACCATGTGTCATCATAGCGATAATGTATTCGAGGTAGTTTTAAGTCACAGTTTTCCTTCACACATATTGTTTTGGCATGAATATTTTTGCTGAGCACAATCTAAGGTTATCTATTGTTTATTTATGATGTTATGTGTTGTTATTTTTCTGCACTAAAGCCATATGCAGAGGATGCCACCTATAAAGACAACCAGCCAACTACGGACTGAAGTCAGTTCAGGACGATCAACAACCAAACAAGCATGCTTTTATGCTTTAGTACGTCAGAGTGCATAACTTTACACAAGAAAGAGCAAACATGCATAAAATTCTCCTGCTGGGATCTAGAGTGGGAGCATTTAAGGTGGCAATGAGCCTTTTCAGCTGATTACAGATCCACAGCGCATCTTCTCTGTGCTTTCATAAAAGTCTTTTGTTTCTTCACTCTGTTCAGTTCTATCTATTTGTATCAAATTCTGCTGTGGTTTAGCCTTCTGCTTTTAACTAACTCTCATTCAGTGACTTTTCAGAAGCTCGACTTAATTTTTTTTCTGACTGTTTGGCAAAAGCACATAAAGTCTTATCCAATTTCATGGTTGTTGAGGTTTTCACACATGCATAACACACATGGTGCAAACTTGTTTCCATGGTTTTACATATACTGTACTTCATGGCATGAGATGTGCTGCAGGAGATGGTACATTCACTGCATAAAATATACAGAAGGTAATGCATGGGAAACATCATACCCAGGAGGTGAGACATGGTGCAAAACCTGGGCTGTAGAAACTGTTCTGCTTCCTTTATAGAAAGTCCAGGAATGATTGATGAGCAGGTTTATTTTTGTACTAAAACCAAATACATTAAAATACTGTAGAACTCAAACTCACATAGTTGGATTTACTAAAATCATTTTCCCTATAAAAACTAGAATAATGTGAGACAGTTTTTAACCACAGGGTTAACATGGATGCTTGTTTTTTTTTTGTTTTTTTTGTAGTTTGCTGGAATACTGACCAACTCATCCTGACAAAACCAGCACAAGTGGGTCAGGTTTGTAGGCCACCTTCCTCACACACACATCCCATCTTCAGCTCAGTGAGACTATGATCTGTTCTTTATTGGGGGCATTTTTAAAGCATTGTTTTTGTTGTCCTTCAGTCACTTTTGAACTATTTTGCCATTTCTATATGAAATCCCCATTTGTGCCCAAAACATAACTTCCTGGTACATATCTTGAGGTGAAGCTGATTATTTTCATAAAATGTTCATTTCTTGAACTAATTCATATGGAGCACCGGTCCTTTGACACTCTCACTCATAATTTTTACAGCGTCGCCAAATGTAACACTAGCTATTATGTCGGAATACTTCAAATTTCGTCCCATCAAACTGCGGGACGTCTCTTCAGAAATAAAGGTCTTTGTTCTTGAGTTTAACAGCAAAGTGTAATATGGCTTTTTATGTTGCTTTTAATATAATGGCTTTGTCCCAGCTAAGGGACATTTCAGACCTCGTTGGGGTAGGATTCCTTTCATTGTGGATAATGACACTCTTTTGGCTTCAGCCAGCATCTTCCTGTGGTCTCCTACTTTGACTCTAATGTTGAGACACAAATTTTACATTGTTTGAACAGATAAACGTGGTACCATCAGACATCTGCAAGTTGTACCAAAGGAAGAGTCAGACTTGTGGAGGTCCACAATTCTCTTTCTATCATCTTGGCTGATTTATTCACATTTTTCAAGGAAGCATATGTTTAAAGTGTTGCATTAAAATACATCCAAGTGGCTCCACTTAATTCATTGGAAAACCTCAGAGAAAGTATTACTTTTCATCACTTTGAAGAAATTTATAAAATTGGCAAATGGCAAATAATAATTTTGATAATCCAAAAATATAAAATGTTTAACCTGATTTAATGTCCAACAGTTAGATATTTGATATGTAGTGAATCTTAATAACTGTGATTCTTTTACCTGCAGATAAGCTGCTAAGATATATTATGGCTCTGAAAAAGAAAAACCTAAAAAACTAAGACATACTTCTGCAAAGAATGATGCACAAATTGTCTGACACCAGCACATATGTAAAAAGCCTGCAATAAATGAGTGAATTTGACTGATCTTACAGATATTAAAATTGTATTTTCTTGTTCAATGATCTGAAAAAAAGAAACTTGTTCAAGGTCTGTCTTTGTAATACATTCTGGTAATACGGCAACTAAAAGGATCCAGGAATTGGTTTAAATATGATAATAAATCATAACAGATATGCACCCAAATTAGCTTTTATTCTCCCTTAAAACTTTACCATGATTTTTTTATGGAAATAATTAAATTCTTTTTTTCTGACTCCAGACTTAACACTTAAGATGGAGTCATCTGTATGTTTTCAATGCGTAGGTCTTGGGTTTGATGCCGAGCAGCTGTCTTCAAAAGAAGAACACAGAATAATACACATCAACACTGCTAATAAAAGATTTAATCAATGCTATTTTCACACTGCATAAAGCTGCCATAACTCTATTAACGCAAGGTTCTCTCTAATATATTTAATCTGGTTTCTCAAAAGTACCATAACACCTTTTCTGTCTTCACAGAAGATACTTTGAATAGATTACTTCCTCACAATATGACAGTTTATTAACACTTAAATTGGAGGTGCTGAAGTCTCACTAACATAAATAATATAATGTGCCGGTGAGCACCTTCATTTTTTTCTCACAGCATCGACTTTGAATTTGGATTTGAAAGTAAATCAGTTAAAGTCAAACATTATTTTTCATCATCAATTTTTCATCATACCTCAGTTTATCCAAAAAGGAACAACTTGATTCAAATTGTTATCATTATAATCAGGAATATTGCACCAGACCTTTAAAACTGGATTTGAATTTAGCATACAGGTATGCCCACTTTGACTAAGACTCATTATTTTCATTGACAGCTTTGATATTAGAAGAGCTCTTCTCTTCTTATCTGGTGGATGCGAACATAACTGACTTTTCAGGAGGAGAGGGCTGTTGCTCTTTGTGCTTATAATCTCTCCCAGGCGGCACTACACGCAGAGAGTGCTAATAATAAAACATTGACTCCTTTATTTAGCTGCATTTCTATTCTTTCTGCATTGAACCTTTATCCCAAAGAACTTTTTTTCCACACCCTGTCCTGTTTTGTTACATTTATATTAATATCTATGGTACAGTCAGCGGTAGATTTGGTGCATTAACAGAAATGTGCTGCTTTTCTTCAACCCCACACTCCTGTAGAGTTGTTGACTTGGAAACAGTAAAACCAAAAAAAACATGGAAGGTAGACAAGAGTCAGCTCCTCAATATGGCTGTAAATCTGCTTATCCTTGGAGATATTTTCTACTGGTTACATTTACAGAGAAATGGGTTGGTATGAAGGTATGAAGGATGTTATTATAATTTTCAGTTAAAAAATGTTTAATGATATTTTTCATTCTGCTCTAGCATAGAGTGATATCAGTATAACAACCCGATATTTGCATAATTAGTGTAGTTAAATGCTCAAATTGCTACGCTTCATACAGTTTGATAGATATATGGCTCTTAGCTTGTTGCTAACTTTAGTTCTAATGAATATTATTTAAATAAATGAGGTAGGCAGCAGTAATGTAGTTTGCACGCTATGACTAAAGGATTTAAAAACACTAGAATTTGACTTTCTTGCATCCAAATAGAAAGTGTAGAAACATTCTTGCAGATATTTGACTAGCAGTGCTTAGTAAAGTTGTTAGAGCTCATATCCTTCACCATCAATTACATTCAGAGGAAACCAACAAAGAAGTGACATTTAAAACCCAAAGGATGTAGATTTTATCCCCCAGCAGCATCTAATATTGGCTGAAACCGAATCCATCAGTCAATAGGAATCAATTACTTCTCATTTTTCTAGAGTAAGGGACTCCCTATGCTGTAATTCACAGTAGAATAGAGGGAAGATTAAACTTTCAGTAGAAGATTGTTTAGTAATTTCATATTGTTGCACCATGAATCAAACCAGCTGTTTTCATGGAACCAGTTAACACGGGGCCTTTTGTAGAAATGGGAAAGCCCTAACTGTGGAGCTAGAAGTGTCAGAAAAAGAAGGACTTATGGTTGTTTACAGAATTGTGTCACAAATAAAACCCCTCCAATCTAAAGACATGTAAGATTATATTCTTGTGAGATACCTCATCAGGGATGAGCATCTCCAGTCCTCAAGGGCCAAGGTCCTGACATTTTCTGATGGCTCCCTGCTCCAACAAAAATCAATCAAATTAGAAAACTACCAGAACTCCTGAAACCTTTTTGCTGATCAAATAAATCAGCGATTTGATTCAGGACCAAGGACACATCTTAAAGTTACAGCACACCCAACTACAGTAAGAAGACTGGATTGCCCATCCCTTCCCTAATTTATCATTGATGACACTGAACACATTTTGTTCAGAACATTTTGAGCCATGCAGCAATTTAGAACAACACATTTCCAATAACTGAAATGTTTCACAAACACTTTTACACAGCTGCAAATAAAAAACACACAGTAAAGCGTTGAACATTCATGTGAGTGACTGTGTTAATGTAACATGCTTGCAAAGATCATAATTATTCCTGCTACACAGAACAAAGACTCCACAAAAAGACAACTTAAGAGCCAAGAGGTCATTAATTCACCAAGTGGGATTGTGTTTTGGCAATTATGTTTTATTTCACCACTTATCGCACTTGAATTTATTCCCTTAGTAATAAGAAAAAACATTTTATGACATAAAGTAATCCCAAAAAAAGTAGCCATAGATGTAAAACTGACTTTATAACTCCGTGACAAGTTCCAATGAATTGCACTCTAGGAGCCTGTGGCAAAAAAATACACAAACTAAAGATGTTCTAATGTGAAGCATAGCAGGGAGAACTTGACAGGCGTCACTGTGCAAATGAAAGTGATCTGTTGTGAGGCTATCAGAGTGAAAGTGACAGAGGCAGACACACTGGAGCTTACACATCCCCACAGCAAACAGATACAATCCGTCAGATAGAGCAAGTTGACAGCAGATCCTCTGTTGGACTGAGCAGTGTCGTTGCACTGGGAGGAAGGTATGGAAGAGGTATTGGAGAAGAACCGGAGCACAAAGGCGACACTGTGATCAAAGTCTGAACACAATGCAGGTTCCCAATATGCCAGAGCTTAACAAGGAAAACAACTCAGAGTACGCCCACACTGAAAGTGCATTATTGGTAACAGAAAATGCTTCTCCCACCCACGCGGTGGGCTTTGTACACAAGATCTAAATGCATGATCTGCCTCTTCCTCATGCTGCCCCTCCTTTCTTATCCAACATCTCTTTGACTGCACAGACCAGCTAAACAGCTAACAGGACAGAAAAGTCACAGTAAGAACTAAAAAAACATCTCTATTTCAGACAATTCTCTAAACTCAGTCATACTTTGTGATGGAAGAAAAAGTGACTATAGAGAACTTACCCAGAAAAGGAGGTTGAAGAAGACCATTCCATAGCGCAGGGCCATCATGCAACCCTCAGCCATCCTGCAGCGTCGCAGTTCTAGAAGGAATATGAAGGAGAGGTCCAGGTAAAACACCACATACTTCTTCCCCTGGGCGTAGCGCCCACTGGAGTTCTTTGGCCCCTTTGTTGTGTGAAAGCCAAAAGCAAAAGGAGGTCTCTTATACTCAAACTCCCCACTGAATCGGTGAAAACCAGAAGTAAACGGCGGAGTGTCAGGTTTGCTGTCCAGGGATGGACTACGTCGGTACGGAGTTTCATCTGTGCTTGAGCGTCTCATTGTGGAAGTTTATTCAGCGTTTGAAAGTCTTTAATATTCACTGTGTGCTTCAGCTCTGACGTTAGTCCACAATAATGTACCAGAAGTTACTCCCCGAAGAGTAGATTTAAGATAATTATAACCCTCTGACAAACTGGAGCTGTTGGTTTAATTATTTCAAAAAGTGGTCACTCTACCTAAACTGACCCTGTCTTTAATCTTTTAGAGTCATTCAATTCAGCAGGAAACCTGGCACATTCTGGCGACACCACCTGCAGAATCTGCGATTCTCTGTTTCCGCTGGCGTAATCCCTCAAACACAGGTGTCGTGCGCTGTGAGATAAGCCGGTCTGCAGTTTCATCTCATAATGCCTCAATCAGGTGAACGACCGGAGAGCTTAACGCTTCCCCATCTGCGTGGAGCAGCCAAAATGATCCAGAAATGTCCTACCTGGTCTCAGGGGAAGTTCCAGAGCAGGTGCTCATATCCAGCAACTAATGACACCTCTACAGTGGCTATATCAACTTCTTGTACTTAGTAACAGATGAGATGGCTGAGAATGCAACGCAGTGCTGTGATCCTGGGTACATCTGAGTGTTCAGCATATGAATGTGGTGAATGATGTGCTTTTGCTGACATACAAAAAGAAAGAACTGACAAAACACAAAGAGATGAGAGTTGAGGATGCAGTTATAAATGTAAGAGGAAGGTTCAGAGGACGGATGAAAAATTGAAGGATGCTTGCGACTGGACCATTCTATGGCTTCGTGAAGTGAGATCTCTGTGGAGTTACTGCCTTGCCTAGTTTCCTCCTCGCTTCACGCATCAACCCAAACTTGTCCCTTTTTGTTTCTGTGAAGTGCCCAGGGGTTACTCTGCGCCTCTTCACAGCCTATTCTCCACGCGTATAGAAGTCACCTCTTCAACTCAGTTATTCTATCAGCCGTGCCCCTCTCTGCGCTCCCCCTCTGTGCTGACGGTGGGTAATTAATTTCCAGACTCTCATCAGAGAGGCAAAGTGTGTGGTGTCGCCTCCTCTTGTTTCCCCCCTCCTCCGCTAT
Organism: Jordanella pulchra; assembly: GCA_034780135.1. Taxonomy (NCBI): domain Eukaryota; kingdom Metazoa; phylum Chordata; class Actinopteri; order Cyprinodontiformes; family Cyprinodontidae; genus Jordanella; species Jordanella pulchra. The sequence continues at coordinate 16,055 of JAUZNJ010053489.1, read as the reverse complement.
AGCTTGTTTCTCCTCTTCTCTAGGTGGGTAAGGAGATCAAGGTGTCCATCAGGGTCATAGCAATGCAGCCATAGGAGAAGGAGTAAAAAGGAGAGTTAGGCAGCCAGAAGGGGAACACTGTTTCCTCAGAGAAGCAAAAGAAAGACTGCAGTGTTTCACTGGTGGTCCAGAATCGCTCCCAGAAGCTCCCTCCCTCTTTCTCTCTCTCTCGATCTGCCCCCCTCCCTCCTTTTCTTCTCTTTCCTCCTTGCTCTCACAAGCTCCGATACTCTCCCCACCACCGCACCAACTGGCTCAAACACTCCATCCCTCCTCGGTCACTGTCCCCGAAACCTGCCTGTGCGAAAGGCAGGCATTCAAATTCTAGCCACACCCCAGGAAACCTAACAACCAATCAAAGTCTTGCAGCTCCCATCTTCTCTCCCGAACACGCCACAATCCACCAGATAGCGCTTTGGACGCAAAAATGCAGGCGTGCACACACAACCACACACACACTCACACTCAGCATGGTGTTGTATTAACATACCATAGCTGAGCTGCAATCTGCAGTCATATCAGTCCTTCGTCCTCCTCCTGCTGTCCTCACTGCCTCTAATTCCACATGCAGAGGTTGTTCCTACTCACTAACCAGACTGCTCTCTGCAAGCTTTGCTTCAGGCAACCCCCCCACCACCACCACTCCACCAACTCCCTCCAGACCTGGACCCAGGTCACCTAATATCTGTGTATCTGCTCTCTTCACAGATTTTCACACCACAAGCAGCTCACCTGAACTCTGACTCTGTAGAAGTGTAGAGTACAACTCTCATCGCTGCTGACATTCACACACAAAAATACTGCACACTCCTCCCTGTAGCCATTTGGGTCACTGGTTTTATGAGTCCACAAGCAGATATCAAATCTACAGAGAGTGCAGACTATATTAATGGCTGCATCAAGTATTTAATGGATCTCTGCTTTGTCTCTAGAGTGTACTAGACAGCATGTGGTGTCAGACTGTATAGGCAGCAGCAGTCCAAGATAGAGTCTGACTTAGGACAGATTGTAAAGAGCATGCATGCCCATTGAGTAAAATCGTGTTTTCTTCTAGAAAATTGCAGGGCATCAGTACATTTTTGTAAAGCTTTTCAAAGTTCATAAATGTGAATAGTTCTTTAGTAATGGAGAAAATACCCTGCAAAATGAAGCCAGAGATACCCACTGTTGCAGATAACTTACTGATTATTTTCAAAAATTAATTTAAAAAAAACAATCTTGTAGTTATTTATCAAATGTTCAAAGGTGATAAGTTACAGTAGTGTGAAAAACTTTGCTAAGAGTGCATAAAGTTGGAGGACACCATCTGCTCCTACATATGATGTCCTTTATCCAGGAAAGCAACATTTTAGAAATAAACAATCATAGTGATATAACAAGCCCACAGACCTTTCTAAATGTATCTTTTATATCTGTAATGGTTCTAAAAGTGCCAACTGAAAAACTGGCCTGAATCAGAAAGTAAAGTAAAGCTGCCAAAATAATTGTTTCGGAGGCTGAAAACAAGGATAAGGATAAAACAAACAAATCAATAACAAGAATATTCACTCTGTAGTTTATCTAATCCAGGAGGGAATAATCAAAAAACACAGCCTGAAGATATATTTCAGGGCAGCAATACAAAAAGTTCACAAAATGAGTGTTTGTTTTTATTCCCCTCCACCTGAAAAATATATCAGCATTCAGTTAGAGATCTTATTCTATGAGCTGCATTGCTGTAAAATCAGTGTGAATATTGTCGAATTTTATTTTTTTTTTATTGTTAAAACACATCCTTTTCAGGTGATGACATGTGCTGGGTACAAAGTCGCAATCTTTACACCACATCTGCTCCACTGGGCGAAGGACGCAATAACCTCCCTCCACAGCTATCCCTTTATTGCTTTTGTTGGAGCCAAGAAAAGGGGGACAACAAGCTTTGTTTAACCTGACATCAATCACCCGGATTAACCTCTTTCTTAAACACTAAATCTCAACAGAGACTGAGACATCCCTTCCTTTTAAAAACCCATTGTCCCACGTAACCAATGTGTACTTAACACAGGACCTTATACGCAACACAGCGTATATATTTTTTGACTCCCAAAATTTGGAATCAACAAGTAGATCCAGAGATCCTTATAGAAATTAAACAACAAAATAAAACTAGTCAAAAATATTTATGTTGCAGCTTTTAAAGATCTAAAAAGAACGCTTAGAAATAAACCAATGTGGGTATTAGTGGATTAGAAACGGAAAGGTTTGAAAACTTCTGAGCTACATCTTCCAGTATCTTTTAAATCATTGTAATCTTTTACAAAATTGCATCAACCACACATCAGTAGCTATTAGAGAAATCTCTGTCCCGACTGTTTTTGAGGTGACTTCTCCACTATAGCATCTAATACATTGAATCACTTACAATGGTGGCCATTATTTAGAGCATTTTTATAACATTTTATTGTGATTTTTAATCAAATATTTTCATCATTGTGTGTGCACTAACACTTCACTTTTGTAAGAGCTTGAATTAACATGAATTAAGCATTATTGCATCAGTTGTATCCATACAAATGCAGGCCAACAGGTATTTAAGACATTCATTTAATCTAATTAACACCTATCTTTAGACACATAATGTTTGTTAAGAAAAACACTTGCTCCCAAGAAGCACTATAGCATTAAAGGAGACTAAATTTCTGAATGTGTTTTCATAAATGGTTCTTGCATCTGTGTATTTACCTTGTTAATTAACAGGAAGTGCTGTTTGAAAACCTTATCACATTAATATCAACTCCCCGAACCCCTCCTAACCCCCCAATTCATTATGTTGAATTAACAGACTGTGAATAAAACATGCTATGGCTGCATTTGTAAATTAGATTTTACTTTCTTGTTTTTGTCGCAAGATGGGGGAACATTGAGATATTTCTATAGCTTTAACAGTTACTAGTTGAATTTAAAACCTGCTGGAGACATCTTAAAAAAAAAAAAAAAAAAAAAAAAAAAAAAAAAAAAAAAAAAAAAAAAAGAAATGCCACATTCACTGTTGTAGCTTCTGGGCAATTATGTAAAAACACACTGTGATGCAAAAGAATCCCAAAAGAGCTTTTTCATTTCAAATGAGCTACTACAAAAAATAGATCTGTGCAGTGTAGCTGTAAAGCAGATTTACACGCAATTAAATGCAAATGTATCAAATGTTGCTTTTAATTTCAATTTAAGTATGTCACCTCCCCCTTTATAGCTGGAGGTGAAGAACAAAAGAATAATCCAGGATAAACAGTTTAAAAGTTAATTTTTTAAAATAAATTGACTAATTTAGTTAAAAACGTTAATCAAAATTAAATTAAATTGTGAATATAGGGTTTAAGGTCTTAAAACCATTCCAAGTAAAACTATATCTTGTAGACAGACAACTCTCATTTGGGTGCTAAATATCTTCATGTCAGGTCGAATGTCCACCTACGTCTTTAAAATATGTGCAAATTTAGAGCCGCTACAAGAATAGAATAAATAAAAGGAAAAGGGGAAGCTTGCACAGACTGAAACTGATCAAATGGGCCAAAATATGTGTTTGCATTTGGTGTAATCTGTCTTGTGAAATAAGTGTGATAATTAAGAAGGTAGTAGATAAACACCACAGCTCCAAAAATAGGGTGGGATCCCAGTGCTTCGTGGATTTGCCTTTGCTATAATTATTGTCTGCCGTGAACAGATAGAGACTACATTTGTAAGTTTTACTGGAAACATGCAATCCAGACTTATTATGGTCAAAAATGACTGAGCATTATATATGGTTGATAAATCCTCCGAAAAAAACTAGGTTGCCTTTTAACCAAGAAATCTTCAGTTTAAACAAATGAAGCAAAATAAAATCCAACTTAATGTTAACTCTTTAACTTACTGAGCTCAGAAACAAAATGTTATAAGCCTACTAAGAAGTGATTGCTGCTTTAATACATAATATGTACAAAAAGAAAGGAAAAATACATATATATTGATTAGAGGACTCCTGTTATATAAATTCCAGTGAGTGTTTTTATAAAAGGCAGTTTGAAAATAGCATAAGAGCTAATTTCTCATCCAGTAACAGAGGAAATGTCTCCACTCCAGATAGATGAGCAGCTGCAATGCTTTTTTAAGTGGAAACATCTGCCACCCTGAAGATCATAACCCATAACAATCGATCATAACGTAAAAGACAATATTATGTTACAATCATGTCAAGTCATGTCATGAAAGAAGTCGGTTTAGCTTTTTCTCAGTTGTGCCTCTAATTGGTTAAATCTTAGTCCCATGAAATATAGACAGAGATGAATATTGCAAACTCATCAAGTGGTGAAAGGTAGATTGTTCTTCATATACTGTGACACCACAAAGTAAAACACCTTTGTGTCATTTGTGACCCTCCATTAACACTGATCCATCCTAAGAACTAACAAACATTTTCTACAAGTGCACATCAACACACAATCAAAGTAAATGTGCAGAGGCACCCTGGGGGGTGGCAGCAGCTTTGAAGTCCTTCCTATTTACAGATACACTGATGGTTAAAAAAAAAAAAAAAAAAAAAAAAAAAAAAGAGTTTGGGCTGTAGCCAGCAAACACAATACATGATGAAATAAATGTCTGTTGAAACTGAAAAGTTAAAAATAAAATGTGAAATGTTATAACAGATATAATCATCAAAGGGGGTTGGGGGGGTACCAATTAAAATCTACACTAAATGACAGTCAGGCGTAAAGATAACATCAGTGCATGCTGAGCAGCTCATGAATGAGAGGAGCTTTTATCAAGACTGTCAAATTATTTAGAGCTGTTTGCCTAGTCGAACTGCAGCTTATGCAACCACAATATAATCGTTCCAGTTCACGGTTCTAACATAATGCTATTCTGGGAAAGTTCAAGTTTTAGACTCTAAAATCCTCTTTTTTCTAAATGATAAATAAAGGCTAAGTGAAGAAAATAACTAAATTATACTGCAACAGCAAGACACAGGGAGTGAGCAGCGTTGGCCTTGCTCGTCATTCTTCTTACCTCCTAAAGCTCAACCACCACCTCCGTATTTTCATTTCCTTCTGTTTTAAATGTTTTTTTTTCTCTTTTAGATAACAGAACAAGTGTCTTTGAAGACCAGATATTTATCTGCTTCAGATATCGAGCACCATTTTCTATTAGATTTGCTGAATGCTGTACACATATGTCACCATCGCATAAGAGCCTTTTGCGTTTCCAGCAGTTCTTTGCATTTAATCTTTCTATGAAATATATTGTCTCCAGGTACTAACCCATGTCTGATTGAAGTAGAATCAATTTCTATAAGGAATATTGAAAACTCCTTGCAAGAACCTTGACTTCTTGTCAAGGTTAAGCATGAAAACAGATCCTTTCATCTCCCGGTTAATACACAGATGGAGGGTTAAAAAATGATCACTACTATCAGTTCTGAAACATTTCGTTGGTGACAAATGGCTGGGATTAGTTCTGAGGATATCACTTTCAAGGCACATATCTGTGTATGAGGCAGAAGATTAGACAGCGAGAGCATTCTCACAACAGCATCACACCAAGGTTCACAAAGGAATCAAGAGACATGAAGATAAATCACAGCCGCTCCCCTGGGAAATAAACGAGCTTCATCCAACTGCGCAACGTCATGAGGATTTTAAGATTTGTTCGGCTGATGAAACAGAAATTTATGAACAATAAAAAAGCTGCACAGAAATATAAAAACAAGATGTTAAAAAACTAAATTCATGGCTCCAAAAAGGAGAGAGGAAAAAAAAGACTAAAATAAAATATTAGACATTGAATAAATAATTTAAAGGCCTTGTAGTAAAATGGCCCTCGTATAAAAACCAAGATATGAGAAGTAGGAGCATGTGAAATACTGAGGCAACTGTTACTTGTTTCTTGGGGTCTTTAAAACTTTCAAACAGTGGTTAAAAGAGAGCGTTGAGAAGGAGAGCTTTCTAAGAAGACTGTGAGTGCTTGGTTCACTCCCCACAGACTGCCACTGTGGGTCTCCGAGCAGGACGCTTAGCCTCAGATTGCTCTCTGAACACTGCAAGAAAATTATTCAAATATGCTCAATCAGTGAAAAATAGACAATAAACGAAATAATTATTATTAGCACCTGAATATGAAAAAAACCTTTTTCATCTGCTGCTGCTTAATGTTTTCTTTTTTTTTTAAAGTGAAATCATTCCATCTTAAAATTTAGTTCAAAAAGACAAGGATTTCAGAAAACTATCTCTTTGCAATAAATTAATAATTTCAGATTATATTTTTGCCGCTTATCTATTACTTTTTCCAAAGTCAAGTGTTTACATTTAATAAGATTCTTGGTATTGTAAACTTCTGATTCAATACACAAACATTTTAAACTGCTAGCGTTCAAGAAAGGTATCAGGGAATAATTGTGGTCTGCTTGGTTCATGTTCCAGATGCCCGAGGGGGTCAAGTTTATTTATTCAAGCAACTAAGCTAGGATAAACAACATGAGAACGTAAAGATGTCATGACATTGAGAAAGGAGACAGATTCTGTGTCCCAGAGATAAACGCATTTAGGTGCAAAATATGAGAAAGTCTAATTATCCACAGTGTCCTGAGATAACAGACAGAAAGGTCATTCAAAGTGGAGCAAGCTATTACTTCAAAACCACCACTAAAAAAGCAAACGAAAAAACATGCTTATAGATTCGCCAATCTCTCGTTTAATGAAACTACAAATGAATGACCAATGTAACATTAGAGCAAAACGGAAAAGGCTTGCTACCCTAAGAACACCATCCCAACTGTGAAATTCAGCAGTACAAGTCTCCTGTTTTGTGTTTTTTAGCAGAGAGCATTGACATACTCCACAAAAAGGATGGCATCATCAAGACGTCATCAAGAAAAAACACACGATGTGGAAATATAAAAGCAACATCTTAAGACAATATCTAAAATGTCAAAACTGGTGGATCAGTTTATTCCTCTTCCCAAATAAATGTAAACTCCTTGAGCTGAATCCATAATAAGGGGACCATAAAGTCCTGATCTCAGTCCTACGTAAACTCACACATAACCCCGAAATCTATGAAAAATTCTCCAGTTTTGTGTGCTTTTGCTGGTCAAGGCCTGCTGTGGGTAGAGCTAGAGGTTAACAGCAAGAGATAGAAGGAGGACTGCCATAGATCAGAGAAGACTGCCTGATAGAGAGCACGGAGCAGGGAGAGGGAGAGCTTCTGTAGAAGCCACCTGGGTGATTCTCCCCCTATCAAAGAATTGATGTCCCAGGCAAAAATAAGAAAAAAGAAAAAAATGTTTGTATTTTTTTTTTATCCATGCAACACATACTAGATGCAACAATTAGCTTACAAAAAAGTTTATAACAGATAGATTAGAATTGATATTATATGAAATCTGTTTTTTTGTGATGGTTTTTACTATATGTCCTTTGTCCCTTGTCTAGGTTTTGGAGTCTTGGTCCCTCATCAGACTGAAATTAAATTTGATTCAAAAGGGACTTTATTGACATGGCACAGACATTCTTGAAAAATGTGCTTAAAAGATGCATTAGCATTTAAATAATTTTACTAAGGGATCACTCTCATTTTCACCCCCCACCGTGAACTGAACCTTTTAACTTTTTTTTTAAACGCTGTCTAATTGCAACCACATCAGTTGTCATGTGACAGGAGAGCTAATGGCACAGTAGCAGCGCTATCTTCATGGAGGAAAGAGAAACAAGAAAAAAAATCTAGGTAAAGTTTTACAAAACCAAGAGTAGGTTTATTGGTAGTCATTTCCAGACACTTCATATTTCCTTTGCATGTACAAATAATGAAAAAATACCATTTTATATTATGTATTTTGAACATATTTCAGGCAAACTGTAAAAGACAGATAAGTATGCTAATGTGTCATGATGTTTTAAAAGAAATGAAAAACATTGTCATTTCCACAACAATCATTTCCACCACTAAATAAAATATAATACATGAAGTAGCAAAAGTCAAAATATTTCGAAAAATATGGGTTGGATTTTCTGAAAATGTCATGAGAATCACCCACCAGCAAAACTATTTACAGCATTCCCTAATTCATCCCTTGGCAACATTTTTTTCACTATTTCTTCCATTTTTATGAAAAAAAAAACATCTCAGTTGCACTCCTTACCCAGGATACCTTCATTTTTTTTTTTTTTGCCAAGTAAATATAAACAATAACTCAGACTTTTCAACACCTGCGAATGTCACTTTGCGTAATTCACAGGTGATACACTTGATTCAATGTATTTGGCTAAAAAGTGCCTTTCGCCGCACCAGAATTGAAACCTTCTCCTTGTTTCACCTCAACTCCTTCCTGAGCCGCCTTCAACACTGGGGCTAAATTATAACTGGGGGCAAAATATGCATTAGGTGTGAACACACCTCAAAGGAACAATGGGCCAAAATTGTTGCAAAACTTAGACAAAAGCCTATAAAAGGAAACCAAAAATCATAATCAGATGACTTTTTCCAAGTACCTGAAATATAATCTTTCTTATTATTCTGGTTTTGATTAAATAACAGCCAAGTCTAATTCTAGGTCATATAGTTAGAGAATATGGCATGTATCTTTATAAATTTTATGCTGTATATTGGTACAGCTGTATAACTAAAGTAGAGTCCACCGTTTTCAAAGTGGAGCTCTGCTCAGAATTTATCAAGAAGATTTTACTAACTAACTTTAACCTGAAATGTACAAAAAAATACATCAAGAACATGTACACCTTATAAGCACAGTTTTAAGGTCATTGTTTTCTATTTTAAAATCCACCATTGGTCTATCAATTAGACAAACTGTTAGCTGGAAAGCTGTTCTCTGTTGCACTGAACTGAAAATCCTTCATTTTCTTAAGCTTGATGTTTGCTTCCCTTAATCTCTTAACAAAAACCCCAACCAAATAATAAACTGTCTATTTAATCCATTAGCCATAGCACAAAGCCACACACATGGACCACATAACAGTTTGCTTAAGAACAGAATAGCTTACTGCCTGCAAAACCGAAAGCAAAACAGTACTGACATGACATAAAACATTCAATATGTGTTGTTTTAAAGGGAACATTTTTACTAATATACAAAATAGTATAACATATAATATAGAACAGATTTCACTCGTCAAAATGAAACCAGTAGTTGTAAAAAACACATAACACGATTCAGTTCACAATAAAACAGTCTTCATTAGAGATCGCTCAGTTATGAGGATGAAACTGAATATTAGACATACACTCACCAGGTGGTCAGAAAGACATCTTGAAATGAATGCTAATGTCACTCTGTGTCTGCCAAGAGATAGGCTTCTACTTCCAAGCTGCACAACAGTACAACTTCAATTAGGCACATCAATCAGCTGCACCAATGCACTAGATGGTTCCTACCTCCAATATCATGAGCTTAGGCTTTCTTTTCCTTCTGTGTATTTGTTCACAATCATAATTAGTCCCTAAACAATCTCAATTTTCTCATCTCAAAGTAGAAGATCCCAAGGATATACATTCTAACAGTGCCTCAAAACATAACCGTATTATGCCAATTCTTCATTTGCTATTTTTAAATTGGAAGAGAGACATTTGGCTGCACACGCTTACGTTTCCCTCAGACTGGAGCTGGATAATTGTCAAGGCAATGTTGGCAATGCAATTATTACAGTTTTATTTAAGCAATCAAATCGGAAAAGACCGCATTTGGGTTGTTTGTTACAAATAACATCTTACATTATTAAGAGAAGCATTATGACACAACCACCTGTCATTCAAACAGTCCCCCCCATTTTTGGCCCTGAGGAGATGTGACCAGTCAGAGTAAAAGACGTAAATTAAAGTGTAATGAAAATGTTTTAATAATTTTAATAATAACAACTGACCATCTAAGATCTGCCGGTTCTGATACAGGGTCTTTGGGTTATACCTACCAACAATGTACTTCAGCATTTCACCTCTACCATCTCGAAATAAAGTACATGCTCTAAGAAACATTCGTCACAATGAAAAATAATATACACGGACATCAATACTGCCTTGCAACTTATCTTTGTTAACACCCTTCCCAACTGGCTTTGGAAATTTGCTTTATTTTAGCAGAAAAGAGGTAAATCTGTATAAGAGAAATTCTTTGGCCTTATTTCCAAATGTCTGGTAGCTTCCATTGCCTTTAGAGAAATCCTTGTGTCTTGTCTCGTAATACTGGAGGTAACTGTTGAGTTTGAAGCTGATATTGTTATTGATGAGCAAACTGCTGATTCTCCCGATCCACATCATTTAAATTAGTGGCTGAAACTGGCCTTTCCTAGAAGTCTCAAAGGTTCTTACCTCTCTAATTTCTCAAGCCTACTAAGTGATAGAATATCTAAAAAACCTACCGAGCTATTAAGAGTTGTCAAATGTAGGGTTGGGGCTGTCTCAACACGTTTGCTTGGTAATGCCATCTCATTAAGATTGATTCGTATTCCTGCATTTTTATTAATCTTATTAGTCCTCCAACACCTTTTCTGTCTTGCCAGCATTTTTTTTTTCAAAGTGTCATTGCTTATTAGCTGATGTGTAGAAAACAATGGTGTGAGATATATCATGTTAGCTGTGATCTCTCTATTAGAGGTGCAGCCTAAGTTGCTTGTTTGCAAAAGCTGTTGTTAGAGCAACCATCTGAATAAAGTCGGCAGCGGAAAAGAAATCGTCCTTGTTTCTTACACGTGAATCCGCACAGGTTTTTGTAAGTTTTTTTAAAAGACCATTTGTTGTAAAATCGCTGCTGTCTATTTTTCTTTTCCCTCCATCTGCTGCTCTCTTTCTCTCTCCATCTGTTTGATTCGCTCCAGCAATCAGTCCACATCAGTCATAAAATGTGCCGGCAAAGCATAGGAATGAGGAATGTTGTACAAAAAGTGCATGTTGTGTTTGATAATGGTGTTTTATAACAAGGAAGGTACTAAGTTAAGACCCTGAGAAAACAGGTAAAGTATTTCAGTTTTCTATGTTCTGAGACTGCTCTGCTGGGGCTAATTCATAAATATTTTTGACAAAGTTGCTTTTACTATTCTCAAGTTGGTTTTATTACAGCTCAGGACAATTTTATTAGGAGTAAAGCAACCATGAAAACAATCAGCATTTGTTTTAAACAACCAGCAGGTCAATTACCTATCATCAATGTGGGTGAAATGGGGGAAATTGAACTTTAATTATTTATACCACTCCTGCAGTGGTAGCGGCCTTTCCACAAACTCCAAAAAAATCTATAAAAATACATTTAAAGTCATTATCAGCATGTATATGTATCTATGTGTCTTTAGGTGAAAGAGTATTACATACACCTTACAACGTTCATGAGTACGAGTAGCATTATGTATAATTAAAAAACGCTTGCTAGCTTGATTACAACTTTAAATGTTGTTTGCCCTGACTGTGTAAAAATATAGTCTTTTCTGGAGGGCTAACATGAAATAAAATGCCCACCGAGGAATTGGGTCTTTAAAATTTGTTTAACACAATTCACAGGCAAAAATACCAGTTAGATATTACCCAAAATAAGCATGAGATGTATGCTCATTAGCAAGCATTACAAAGGGCAGTTATTTTTGAAATGTCAGGCCATCTACCCCCCCAGTGAGTGGTTGTTGAAGGACATGTCTTATTTTAAGTATTATTTCCATGTCAATCAGTCCTCATAAATGGGTTTTATGATAAACCATCAAGTAGCTCCATTGTGATGAACTGAACTTCACATTAATGTTTTAGAATAAACTACAAAGCTATTCTGCTTCAGGTAGATGTCCTTAAAAGCCCAACACTTTCTTCACGGAAAAAGAATCCTCAAAGCAAGTAATAACTGAAATGTTTCCACAAACATGACTGACACAAAGTTACTCTGACTTTTAAGGTTTTGTCATTTGGTTGTAATGGTGCTGAGTTAGAAAACAGCATAAAATGTATTTTGCTTTCTTTTTTTTAATGAAATTACTATGATAACTACAACTTTTTAATTTCAGTTTGCACAAAATATTGCACAAAAACTATTCTTCCTTTATCCTGGTGTGTAAATGAAAGCTAACAAATATGCAGAATAATAGTAGAGCCTATAGTCTCTCTTTTTTTGGGGGGGTTTAACTCGAGTTGCCATCTCTGGACCTATTCTTGTTTTAAATTGCTTGGATTTAAACACTTTCCATTGTCTTTTCTTGATCCACCTATCTTTTCAGATTTACCTGCATATCCTCAATGGTGTTAAGATCTTGGGTCTTTGCCGAGCGCTTGAAACTTTCACTGTTATGATCTTAATAGAAATTCAGATATTTCTTTTTGGGACATTGTCTTCAGTCCTGTTAGATAGCATACAGATCATCACCAAATTGTGGCATAATATATATAATCTGCACCACTTGTTGTTCGACTACATTGTTTTCTCTCATCTAGTTTGATTTATAAGTCTAGGCCTCCCCTGGTAATCCACAGTAGAGGGTAAAGGGAAAAGCACTGGTGTTGAAGGCGCCAGCTCTACGTGGTGTCAGCGGGAGTCTGGCTCTGGTAGCTGGAGGTTGCAGTGTTAGGTAAGCAACTCCTTGAGGGGTTGGAAAAAAGGTAGAGCTTTGTTTTCATCCAGCAAAGTGTTGGAGAGGGACATGTGCTTTGGGATTTAACAAGCCAGCAAGAGGTCTCTGTGCTTACAGCTAAAGCTGTTCAAAGAGGATGAGCAAGGTGCTATTATCCTGGGGAAGCACGCTTTGTCAAAGTGGGAGTGACATCAGAGGCGCCATTTTGAGATTTGTCGTTCTCAGGAAGTTTGCCATGGTGAGTGTTTTAAGGTTTGAAAAAAAAAAAGGTTTATAAGACAATGTTGGTTGCTGGTCATCTTTGCCCTTCTAGGAAAACTTCAGTGTTTATGTTTTCTTTTCCCTTAACCACTTGGCATATTGACACCAAGTAACCATTGTGATCTACAAGCCTGACCACAAATAAAAAGTAAAAGTTGAAAGAATTTTTTAGATATAGTTAGTGGAAAAACTAACAAATTTCACCAGCAAAACTAAACTAAATAAAACTAAAGCCTTATTATAAAATCCAAACTGTAAAATTCTTGCCTCACACTTATAAAATTAGAAAATTACTTCAGAAAATTACTCACAGTGGAGAGCAGGAGCAGTGGGTTGCATCAAATGAATACATTAAAGGAGGAGATGTGACAACTCACTTCGATGCATGGAGTGCTCCAGGTTAATTGCTAAAACCTGTCACTTTGTGTGTAAATAATAAAAGAAGCGTAGTGATTAACACAACCAAGCTGTTAAAAAGATAAACTGTGGATGACTGCTCAATTATTTACACCTCCCATTAGTCCACTCAATTTAATATAATTACCTCTGGATGATGATCCTGCAAAAGCAAACAAACTAATTCTCTGACTTTATCATGCATTTTTTCCACAACTAGCAAGTGGAACAAAAAATATACCCAGATGCTGCATAAATAAATAAAAGGCAAAGACTGCCAACATGTCTGGAAAAATGTATTTCAGACCCAGCATGAAATTAAAATGTCTCCAACTATTCATTTCCATAAAGATTTCAAATCCTCCTCCAACACATGGAGCTGGGAGCCTTGTGACCGAGCCTGATCCTAGATCTGAACCTCTGAACAGGTAACGGGAAACCTGTACACATGCAAACATAATGTATGCATATGTCTTATATCTGCTATTTGCATTGTGCTGCAACAGTAATCCCTCCAAGAAATAAAAAGGTTTTTACTCTGCCTTTCGGCCAAATTCTGCTCATGAACAGAGAGATAGGATTTTGACACAGAGATATTTATTGACATGAGGAGGAGAAAAATCCATCTGGGGTAAAAGAAGAAGCAAGGGGACACTATCTATATGCCATCCATTATACAGGCACAACCATGCATTTGACATTTAATACCTCAGTAATACAAACAAGTATATCAGATATTTATTTAGTGTTGCTCAAAATTTGTCACAACTCTGTTAAAATGCAAGGTTTCTGTGTTTTTTTTAAAAAGAAACCTTAATAAATCGCTTTAAATGTGGCATTTTCTAAGTCCTATTCAATTGATAGTAAAGTATTTCTTCAAAGAAAAAATTAATGAAAAGAAACTATAACCTCGTTGCATAATTTGCACAAACTGATACTTTCTTCTTCTGATGCTGTGCCATCATTCAGTCTTTGTGAGTTCACACCTGCCATCAATTATCCGAATCTGATTAACCTAAAATAAATTCCAGCTGTCCTTGTAGGATTTTCACGACATTTTCTCATTTGCATCCTTCAGCTAAAGACATATTTTCCAGACAGGCTACAAAAGATCAAAGGATCTCATTGTACAAAAGTGTCAGGGAAGGGTACAAAAAAAAAGCCAGAGCCGGGTAGGTAAACTAGAGCTCAGAGAAGACTGTTAAGTGAACAAAAATTTGGAAACAGTTATATGACTTGAAATCTTTCCAGACCCAGTAAAAAAGGCAAAACTAAAGCGAGGTACTGTATGCTTATTTGTAAAGCAACATTCAGCAAAGCTGTTTTTAAAAGCAGTGTTTAAAGGGGAAAAATGTTACAAGGCCCATTTTATCCTCAGTAAAGCTGGTTAAGGAAGGGACACAAGGGACACTGAGGGAGCAGAAGAAAACTCCTGCTGTTGTTCTACATGTAACAGAAATCTTCTGAAGTCTTCATATTTTTCACAGAAAAACATCTAAACCCAACTAAAAACCCCATAATCCTTACTGAGAAGGTGTTGTGGTCTGAGAAATGCTTTGGTCATGATTCGATAATGTTACAGTGCTTAATGGAGTCTGTTGCAAGGTTTAATAACACCCTCGTCATGTTTCATACTGTATTTATAGGACTGAGCTGTAAGTCTCAAATCTAAAGTAAGTCAAATGTCTAAGTTTTACATTTGGCAAGCATGACAAGTATGTCAAGATGATGAGCAGAGTTGCAAAAGCAAACTTTTGTACTATAAGACTTAATAGTGACTATTTACAATTTCTGGCAGCATTCTTTCTTTTTACGCATTTAATGTTTCCCACACCTAAGCGAATGTGTAACCTCTTTGTCACAAATTTGACAGATTTAGAGAAGCCCTGCCAGGCAGAGTCAAGGTGTGGTGTCCTGATAAGACTCTTACCAAAGAAAACTGCTGGAAGAAGATGCTAAAAATGAATCAAAGGTTGCAAAAACAAAGCTTTTTGTTCTAGGGTGGATGTATTTATCCATTCATGTCATCATTTCATTTCCTTTATAAATACTTAAGTCCAATATTTGTTTTCAATTACTGCACACTTTATAGAAATGATATATCCATAAGGGGTTTTAAACTATTCATCATGATCTAGGTTGCATACACCATTGAGAATCCAGATCATCTCATTAATAAAGTGTATTTCTTCCACTCCGACTTTATATCTTGATTCTAAACAAACAGTTTAAATATTCACAACTTGAAAGAGGTAAATCATATCTGAATAATTTCTGTTTGGTACTTTTCTCAATAATTGACAACATTTTATAGGAAGTTGATAAAAATCATGTAGATGTGGATTTTGTTTTTTGTAACAAGATGTTTAAAATGTCAATAGATAATTATTACTTCCATCAGAGTAACAATCCCTTTTTAAACATCAAATAATTAAAATGCTTCACTGAAAATCATTAAATTGTTAAAACTAAAACATTCAGTCATTTTTATTTTATGTCCTAATTACTTTATTCATAGAAGAGAGCCTTGGTGTATTTGTGTAGCACTGAAAACTAATAGATCATTTAACGAAAAACGAAATATATACTTAGATAAAAAGCTTTAACACAAGTAGAATTAAAATGACATTTTTTATAATTTTAAGCTGCTGAAATCACCTGTAATAAAAAATATATAAGAAAGCGACCTCTATGCCATGAATTTTCTAGAGCTGCCCTGTTTATTTCTGAATCTTGTGTGCTTTTCCTAAACATTCTGTGTGTGATGAGTGATAATGAATTAATAACACACTTCAGTGT
>JAUZNJ010053479.1:0-29760 GCA_034780135.1 Jordanella pulchra | reverse complement strand
CTATATGTAAATTTATATATATATATATATATATATATATATATATATAGTATTGAGTGAAAGTGGCCAAACAAAAGTAGATTGGCCTAACTAAACTTCTCCTTTTACCATACTGTTAATTTCAGATCTATCACCAAGAATGTAACTTTTTAGGAAACGCAAAAAGCCCACAAAGAATATTCCAGAGATTATAATTTCTGGAAAATTGCCTTTTGCAAATTAGCAATGTTAAAAAATAGTGTACTCGTCTGTACATTCTTAAATACTACACATCCCATACATATTTTACCAATAACAATCATCTTTCCCTTGTTCCCATTTTTAATGTGTAGGCTCTTCAAGACCATGACCACATCTGGGGGATCGTCAGCAAAACTGCTGTCAATCAAGATGGACACTCAGTCACTCCAATTACAAAACCCTCCATGACTCAACAAGAGGAACTGCTGCACAGAATCTACTCAGACACTGAAATCGAAAGAGTCCAGTACATCGAGGCCCATGGGACTGGGACCCCAATTGGAGATCCAACAGAGGCAAAAAGCATCTCAAACATCATTGCAAAAGCCAGACCTTCAGGGTCAGGGACTCTGCGGATCGGCTCAGTGAAGAGCAACATAGGACACACAGAGTCAGCAGCTGGAGTGGCTGGACTCATTAAAGTTCTGCTGATGATGAAACATGAAACCATCGTCCCCTCTATCTTCTACTCTGATGAAACTTCCAGTATCGATACCAAAAGCTTGAGTATTAGAATTCCCAAGGAACTTGAGAAATGGGAATCTACCACTGCAAGAGTTGCGGGGGTAAATAACTTTGGTTTTGGGGGAACAAATGCACATGCAATTGTCAAACAGCACATACAGGCATGTTTAAAGAAACAGAGCAGTGAAAAGCAGGTGAAATATTTTGTCCTCTCGGCAAATTCACAGAAATCTCTGACTATGATGATAGAAGACACCATCCAACAGCTTGAGACTGATACCACTGTAGATCTTGACTCTGTTTTGTACACATCAGCCTGTAGAAGAAGTCACCAAAGGTATAGATATAGAAAAGCCATTGCTGTTTCATCTGTTGGGGATCTTAAGGAGAAACTGCTGACCAGTGTTGGCAAAAATGTTAGCCCAGCCCTCTCAGATCCAAGATTAGTGTTTGTCTTCTGTGGAAATGGTGTCACTTACCATGGCATGTGCAAACAGCTGTTAAAAAACCAACCTGTATTTAGAGAAAAGATAAACGAAATTACCCTAATTTTCCAAAAGATGAGCTCCTTAAACATCCTAAGCACACTTGAGGGTAAGTTTGAAAGCAGTGACTCCAAAAGCCCAGATGTTGTCCAACCTCTTCTCTTTGCGATTCAGGTTGCCATTACAACCCTTCTAAGGAATTGGGGCATCAAACCTGATGCTGTGCTTGGACACTCTGTTGGTGAAGTGGCAGCTGCTCACTGCTCCGGCCTCTTGTCTCTTGAAGATGCTGTGAAAGTGATATTTTTCCGCAGCACCCTTCAAAGGAAAGTTCTCGGTGGTAAGATGCTTGTGGTCAGCAACATGGCTGTGTCAGAGGTGGCGTCTCTCCTCCATAAGTACTCTGGAAGACTTAGCATTGCAGCTTTCAACAGCCCACAGTCCTGCACCCTTTCAGGGGAAGCAGATGCAATTGAGAGCTTCCTTAAGGAGCTAAACAACTCCTCAATTAGTCAAAATCTTTTTCTCCGTGTTCTCGATGTTCCTGCTGCTTACCACAGCCACATGATGGACCCCATTCTACAGAAAATCAAGAACACAATAGGCACAATGCAGAGGAATGACCTTGATGCTGAGTTGTTCTCAACAGTTACAGGAAAAGAGGCCGAAATTGGAGATTTCTGTACAGGTGAATACTGGGCAAGAAACATCCGTGAGCCGGTTGCCTTTGAGCAAGCTTTGAGGTCAACAGAAAGGGGAAAGAAAAGCATAGTCTTTGTAGAAATAGGGCCAAGAAGAGCTCTGCAGAGAAACATTATGGAAACTCTTGGAAACAACATTGGAATTGTTGCCTCAGTAGAACCCAAGAAAGAGCATGAATCCGTTATATTAGCTGTTTCCAAATTGTTTGAACTTGGGGTTCAGGTAGACTGGACTGTTTTCTACAAAGGCTATGAGACAACGCCTCTTTTTTTCCCAAGGTACCAGTTTGACTGCTCTGACAGAGATGTGATCATTGGAGCTGCCCAAAACAACAAAGCAGGCTCTCATCCTGTACTCTGTCAGACTGGAAGTGAGAGTAACATTTTTAGCTGTAACATAACATCTGAATCAACATTTTACTTGAAGGAGCACAAGCACAATAACATACCCATCATCCCTGGTGCCTTCTACGCAGAGTTGGGCTTGGCGTCATTCCTGGCTAGCACTAAACCAAAAGTGCCGCTGAGCTCGCTGCAGCTCAGTGTTAAGTTTCACAGTCCTTTCATTTTGACACAGAACTCTGCTGAGATGAAGGTTCAATTAGAGCAAAAAGAAAAAGAAACTAGATTCAAGGTGTTCTCTTCATCTGCGGTATACGCTTCAGGCACAGTGGTTTCAAAGACAGAGAGAGTGATTGAGGAGCAAAGCATTTCTTTAGGATCCATCTCTAAGCGATGCACCTCTGTCGTGAGCTTTCAGCAGTTTTATGGATATCTCTCTCAAGGTGGTTTCCAGTATGGAGATGTCTTCCAGAATAAAGCAAATGTAAACTATGGGGAGGATCTGAAGGAGGCCTTGGCAGGTGTTTCAGTTCCAGAGGAGCTGCAACCTCATTTGCACGACTACTGTTTTCATCCTGTAGTGTTGGATTATCTTATGCAACTTCTACCTGTCACGGTTGAGCACATATTTGCAGGCAGGCCAGGGTTTCCCGCCCAAATAGGAAGTCTTTCTGTGTTTGAACCCTTGCAGAATGAGATGATTATCTACCTAAGAGCAACTGATGTGGGTGTAGATCACTTTGAGGTTTGCGGCTGCTTTGCAGATAAGGAAGGGAGAGTGTTGGCTGAGGTGAAGCATGTGATAATCCAGTACCTCGGCAGTAGGTGTCATGTGGTTGAAGAGTACTTTTATCATAATGACTTTAGTGCTGTTGATGGAAGTTCCACATCTTGTAACTCTCCAAAGGCTTTTGTCTTCTCTGACAGTTTGGGTATCTCAAAAGCTCTTCAACAATATTTAGACCCAAGATCTAGGTATGTTCCTTTCACAGAAGCAAACTATATCTTAAGCCATGGATTTTCTTCTCTTCTTTTAAACCTTGGTATCACAGATATTCAGAAAAGTTTTGATGAGGTTATATTTTTGTGGGGCATAGAAGATCTTACATCACAATCACCTGATGTAATCATGCAGAATCTTGCAAGCTGTTGTGAGATTTTCCGCCAAATTGTCCTGGAGCTAAAGTGGATTCAGTTCCAGGCAGCCATCAGAGCAGTGACCTTTTGCTCATCTGACATCACCGTTGATCAGGTAAGTCCAGGTTTCGCTCTTGCTGGTATGGTGAGATCTTTTGCAGCAGAGATCCCTGATCTTTCTTTTCAGCTGATTGACATAGGCTCCATCTCTGCTGAAGACATTAAAGCTCTATCTGTGATCCTGACATCACATCCTTGTGAAAAGTACCCAGAGTTAGTCATAAAAGACGGGCTGATCTTAAAGCCTTCAATTGTTCGAACCCCACTGAAAATCACTGACCATACTGAAAGTAGTTACACTCCCACAACTTCTAAACATTTCACTTTTCAAACAGCTGATGCATATAAGGTGACTCAATTAAGCGCCATTCCTCTCGACAAGGAGGTTTGTCCAATCTATGACACATCAGTTGAAATTCAGCCTTGCAAAATATGCGTTCATTCATCTGATTACTTCCCAGTCAGTGCTTCACACCTTAACTTTGGTCAGACACTCTACTGGAACAAGAACTCATCTCAGAATCATAAGCTAATCGCACTTGACTTTAGTGGTATTGTTATTGCAGTTGGAAAAGATGTAAGGAAACTCAAAGTTGGGGACCACATTGCTTGTTGTTATCCCATTACAGCTGCTAGTAGAATTCAAGTGCCAGAGTATGTATGCTACAGCCTGAAAAAGCTCCCATTATTTAAAGAAACACCATGTGTTTCCTACTTTGTGCTGACTTGGGAGATTCTTCATCGGGTCTTGCCAAAACCCAAACAGAACTTGGGGATCATTTGCCCAGCTCCTGATTCAGCTCTTGTAAAAGTCTTGGCACTTACCGCAAAGAAATCTGGTTGGAATGTGATTCTGAGCACACAGTGTAATGGATCATTTGTAGATGTCAATCATCTGGATGCATTCGTCGTCCTACCCCCATTCGATCAGTCCCTCATTCTGAAAACTTGCAATTTCCCTGCTGCTCAGCATGTTGTAGTTCTCTGTGAATCTCAAATGCAAACATTACTTGTTCAGGACCTGTGCCAAAACATAAAGGAAACTGTTCATGTACAGATTGTTCAGATGCGAGCTGTTTTGCAGAAGGGTTATCTGAGAGCACAGAGACCTCACATTTATCACTGGCTGAAGTCGCTGAATTTCAGTAGGAAGTTTGTTCTTGAAAACTTCACTTTTCAAAGTGGAAAATCTGAGAGCACTGGTGTAGAACTAGAGAAAATATATTCATATTTCAGCTCAAAGGAGCTTGCTGTAATTGTTTTGGAAAGAGACGATAAGACCAGATTGTCTGAAATTCAACTGCTGCCAGCAAAACAGCAGTTGTTCAGAAAGAGAGCGGTGTACATTGTGACTGGTGGTCTCTCTGGTCTGGGCTTTGAAACGGTCAAGTTTATCTCACAAAGAGGAGGAGAAAACATAGTAATTCTGTCTAGGAGTAGGCCCACGGCAGATGTACAACAAGAAATACTCGATATTCAGCAGCAGTGCGGAAACAGAATCACCAGCATGGAGTGTGACATTTCTGTAAATGACCAAGTGAAAAAGGCCATTGCTAAAATTGGGCAAAAGTTTAAAAGTTGTTCAATCAGAGGGGTGTTTCACAGTGCAGTTGTCCTACATGACGGTCTAATTGAGACCCTTAACAGAACCCTTTATGAGAAGGTTTTTAAACCTAAAGTGAAGGGAGTATTAAATTTGCACCATGCAACAAAGCACTGCCATCTGGACTACTTTGTTTGCTTCTCCTCCATCTCAGCGTTTCTTGGAAATGCTTCCCAAACAAACTATTCAGCAGCCAACTCTTTTCTCGACTTGTTCTGCCAGTACAGGCGGAAACTTGGGCTGCCTGGACAGTCCATCAACTGGGGAGCGCTGAACCTCGGTCTGCTTCTTAACAAAGAACACTTCCATCGCTTTCTAGAGGCAAAGGGTATGATGGTGTTAGACGTTGCAGAAATTCATAAAAGCCTGGAGCAATGCCTGGTCTTGAACCAACCCCAACAAGCTGTTTGCAGGTTTCACTTCAGGAATATCAGATACAATATCCTCTCTCAAAACAAAGCTTTGACCTTACGACTTTCTGAATTAGTCAATGAGGCTTTTCAAAAATCCAAAGAGGAAGAAGCAACAACTGAACAAACAGATTCTGTATCACCAAAAGAATATGTCTTCTCTCTGCTCAGTGAGACCATTGGCATTGATGAACTTGAGCTGAGTGAAGACTCCCTTTTATCATCTTTAGGCATGGACTCCATGCAGGCAATGACCCTGCAGAACATGATGTTTCAGCAGAGAGGAGTGAATGTGCCTCTGGTAAAACTGCTGGATCCCCATGCAACAATATCAACAGTGATAAGCATATTGAGTGAAGAACCCTTGGGTAAAAATGACATTGAAATATCTCTTATGAATGAAGACCCGAGTGACTCTGATGTTTTAACAAGATTATAAAAAAAAATGAAATTAATTAAACATTAAGATCAACAATATTTGTTTGTGCTAATGCCGATAATTATGCTGCATTATTTGAACCATTTCCTGTAGAAAATCCCTGTATTATTAGTGCAGTTTGGTAAATTTTGGTGTAAAAAATTTCCCCTGTCTATGTTTTTACTTTGACTTAAGATCATCACCCAGATACTGATATCAGATATAAATTGAGTTCCTATTACATGTTGGAGTACACTTGGTAGGCCATCCACTTTAAGGATTTTTTTTAACCAGTTTCTTGTTTTCTCGATTCTTTTAAACCATAACTGTTGTGTTTCACTGGAGTCCAAAAGCAAGGCTCTCTAAGTTAATGTTTTTTTTCATCTGTTGTTGAATTTCCCTGTATGATGAGTGTGTTCCTTTTAGCCTTTTTAGCGTAGCTCATGCTTTCATAGATGTTTTAAAGTGATTCATTTATTCTGTTTGGCTGGCTGTATTTAGATCTGTGCAAATTATAGTAAGTCTTCCAAAGATATGTGCTTAAAAGATTATCATTTTCTATTTTTTGAGGACCAAATCAGGCTAATATTGCCTGTGAATATTTTGATTTTGTGTTTGAAAACTGCACTTTATTCACACCTTGCCGATAGGATGTGTGTCTAAATGAAAGAATTAATTATTTTAAACATTTAAGCATGACCAAAAAGGACAAAAGAGAAAGTAAAACGTTTCCTTTTACCTCTTTCTACTGCAATATTTGATGGAAATTTGTGATGCATTACATTTCTGACCTTTACATAAGCACTTGAACAAAGGGTCATATTTAGACTTAAAAATATTTTTTGTTGCTAGAAATGGTTTGAAATTTTACACAATCACTATATATGTTTACCTTTTTGTACTATTTTATTACATTTCAACAAATTATAAATTGTAAAGCTAAAAGTCTCCATAAACAGCCTTTTATCCAACTGTCTTATATGAAGCCTCCTCCACAGGTCATAGTCATTTCTTGCTATGATTACTGGCTTTATGATGATGATGAAAAAATATGATACGGTAACTAATATGCTCCATAAATCCTCCTTTTGCAGCAAGAATGCTTCTTTTGTGTTTTTGCTCTTTATGTCATTTATTTATTACATAGAGAAAAGAACACTACTCTTGATTTGTATCGTTATATAAAAATAAATTATATTTCTAAAAGAAATTATGTAAAGGTTAATATCACATTAGAGCAATTTTGCAAGCAAGTAAAAGATTATAAGAAAATTTTAAAATATAAATTATATGAAAGATGTGTAATAATTAAAAAAATGGATCTCCAAAATATTTGTATTTCTCATGGAAGGAAAGTTTTACTAACTAAACAATTTCAGTTGTTTTTCACAAGGAACTATCTGTTTCTCGGGCCAAGCTGCATATTTTAAAAGGAAATTCAGAAGGTTTCATTCATTATTTATTGTTTCTAATACAATCGTGTCTGGGTTAGTCTCAGATATTACAGAAACATATTAAATGAAAATGCAAATATTTTATTACAACATACAGAATTTACAGAAATCTGTATATTCATTTTACATGCATACATGGGTGCAAATAGGAAAGACAACGAAAATAGACATAATTCAATACATGGGTTTTGTGTTTTTTCTATAAAAAAAAGAAAACTATAAGAAAAGAATAAGCCATTCCAAACCCCACAATATGACATCACTACATAATGATAATAAGAGCTTATCAGCTACTATTGGACAAAGTCCTTCTTAATGACAGATATAAATCAATCGAGAGCAATATCTGTGAAACAAGTGCAGTAATATTGTTCAAATACACCTGAAAGATATGTCCACAATGTTTACCGTACCACCAAAATCTTTAAGTCCCTAGAAATGCAATGTGGAACAATTGTCTCAAATCTAGAAAAAATTGCAAAGAAATATAGCGAGAAAGTGAAAAAATTATTTGAGTAAAATTTTACGTAAGGGCTAGCGTTAGCACAGCTTCTCCTGCAGGTGCAAAGATTTATTCAACAAATACTATTCAAATCACTATTCACTAAATCACTATTTTCAAAAGTAATACATTTAAATCTAACTAGAAGAAAGAAGTGCTTTTGATTTGCTCAATTGCAGTCTTAGTTGTACATGCCTCAACTCATCTGGCAGAAGCAACAAAGAAAATCCACATACTTTTAGATTTAAGGATATTTTACATTTTCTTAAAATGTCATATGGAAAAACTGGTTCAAAGTCAATAAAAATCAAATAAGAGACGAGAGAAAAAAAATAACATTTCTAATGCAGATCATCTGCTTGTTCCCTTTTTGTGTTTGAGCTAGCATTCGTGCAGTTGGTAAAACTATAGCTACAAGGGGGCTAAAGATGCCACCAACTATTTCACTGGAAGTCAGGATATTCCAGGATCAACAGAGGTCAGTCTTACAATTGCTAGACAAGAGTTATGGTGAAACACTGCAGTTGTTTTAGAAAGGCTCTGGATTGAAACTTGAACAGTATTTTTTTTTATCTTTTCACAGATGATAAGGAGCACAGGTAATAAACTAAATGTGGTTGCGTACAAAACTGACCAAAGTGGCAAGTGTGGTGTTGGGGTCCAGAATTGTAACCAAAGGAACATTTATGTCTGTCTCCTGGTAGATTTTATTTTGTAAAGTCATGGCTAGCATTGAATCAATTCCTAGTGCTGACAGAAATGAGTCATCTTCCACTTTGCCAACATTTACATTAAGTATTTCACTGACTATCATCCTCACTGTTTCAAGAGTTGTAAATGATCGCTGAACTTTATTAGGTTTTTCAGGTATTTCATCTCTCAGTGCTGTTTCCACTAAAGATGCCATTCGCTCCCTGAGAAAAGGATTTTGTGAGAGGACATGCGAGCTGAGGTTCTTGTAGTTGAATTTGCAAATTACTTGCTGGGGCTTGTTTATTAACAGACAGTTTTTAAGTGCCTTGTGAACTTCATGCACAGCCATCGTCATCATCCCCTTGGCCTCCAAGAACTTCTGAAAGTGGCCTTTGTTAAGTAGCAGACCAAGGTTCAACGGACCCCAGTTGATGGACTGTCCAGCAAGCCCAAGGTTTCTCCGGTAATGACAGAATGTATCAAGAAAGGAATTGGCTGCTGCATAGTTACACTGTGAGGCATTTCCTATGAATGATGAGATGGAGGAGTAGCAAACAAAGAAGTCTAATTTGTTGTGGAATGTTGCAAAGTGTAGATTCAGAGTGCCACAGACTTTGGGTTTTAGCACTTTTCTGAAAAGAGCCTCATCAAGAGATTCAATGAGTGCATCATGCAGGACTGCAGCACTATGAAACACTCCTTTAATTGGAGTAGAAGGAAATGTTCTCCCAATTTCGGTGATGGCATTCACCACCTGCATTGACTCAGAAACATCACACTGGATGTTAAGGACAGTAACCCCATTTATTTTCTGGAGAAGATCTAACTGAAAGCGAATTTCATCTGAAGGAACACCTCTTGATAGTATTGCAATGCAGCCTCCACCATTTTGTGCAATGAACTTAGCCGTCTCAAAGCCCAAACCAGACAAACCTCCAGTTACAATGTAAACACACCCCTTTTTAAAAAGTTGTGCAGGGTTCATAGACAAAGAGCTTTGACTGCATATTAACCTCTCCAATCCTTCTTTGTTAAAAATAATACTCTGCACTGTTGTTGTTGTGAAAGAAGATTCAGTTTTATCCTCTTTTTCATGCAGCAGCTCCTTTCTATAAGGAAGACAATCTGCATGAAGGCCTAGTGACTGAAGCCACTTAGAGACATTTCTGTTTTGTGCTTGTAGATTGGCTTTCTGGAGAACATAAGCCACATCAAGATGGTGCACATGAATATTTTTATCCCTTAATGTAACATTACTTGTGGAGACTGAGGGCGACATGTGACTGCTAAAGATAAAAATGACATGCTTGACATGTTCCTCATTGTCGAACATTCTTTCAACTGATTGATCAAATGGAGGCAGAAAAAGCAAAGCATCAAAACGAGTCAGTTCCTTAGATATATTAGCTTGACAGGAAACGGCCCAGCCGGACCTGTTTGCTGTGAGGGCAAGAACTTGAATTAGAACAGCGGCTGAATCTGAGGAAATGATTGCCAACTTTTTGTGTGTTCTCCTAACTTCACACAGCAGCCCCTGCAAGATCTCCCATGCCAGGATGAAATAGGAAACGCATGGCATTTCTTGAAAAAAGGGAAGAGCTTTTGTGCTATAGCACACTGCTTCAGGAATCAAGACCTCTGATGCTGCAGGAACTGGATAACATGAAGCAATTTGGTCCCCCACTTTTAGAGTTTTTACGTCTCTGCCAACGGCTAAGACAATGCCACTAAAATCTAAAGCCAGGACGTCATGGTTCTGTATCACATCCTTGTTCCAGTAGAATGTCCTGCCAAAGTTGAAATGGGAAGCACTGACTGGAAAGTAGTCTGAGGTGTGCACACACACATTAGTTAGCCGAATCTTTACAGAACTTTCCGGGAAAGGACTTCTATCATTGTTAATGGTAAAGATTGGATGCAAATTGGTTATTTGATATGGATCAGTAGTCTCTAGAACAAAGTCTCTAAGCTGTTTGGCTGTTGTTGGTTCTTCACCTAAATCACAGTCTTTAACAGGAGTTTGAACTATTCTTGCTGTTGATGCCTGCCCTTTACTGATCCTTACTTCTTGTTGATGGTTAGTTTTAATTACATAAGCCAGTGTTTGGATGTCTTCCTCTGCCCCTGAAGCCAGATCAATATGCTGGAAATTAACATCTGCAATCTCAGCTGAGCAGGACCTCATCATGCCAGAGAGCACAAAACCAGGACTTACATGGTCCACTGTCGTTTCTGTTGATCTGTAAGTTATGACTTTGATGGCACACAAACGTTTGATCTCTTTGAGAGCCAAAACAATCTGACGAAATACCTCACAACAAGTCACACATCTCTCCAGAATCATTTCAGAGGACAAGTGAGTAAGGTTCTCCGCACCCCAAATGAAGAGAACGTTCTTAAGATGGACATTCTTGTTCAGTGAATTAAACACTAGGTTTTTAACCTCATTATGTCTCAACTTCTTTCTGATCCCTACAAAAACCGAATCAGTGCCTATGTAAGGTCTTAGACCTTTAGCAATGCCCAGTTGATCTTCAAAAATAATTGCTTTTATTCCACAGCCTTCAACATCTACCTGTCTTGTCAGTTCAACTATTTCACTGTGAAAAAACAGTGACTGAGAAACATCTAAATGAGGGGACAAAAATGTAATCCTTACACCCTTCAATTCTACCAAAACCTTCCCCTCTGTGGTCGCAAAGCATCCACAGACCTCAAGGAAATTTTCAGTTTGTAGAGCTGTACAAAGATACATGGTGATTGTCTCCTGTAGGGGCTCTGATACAGCAATGCTTGCGATTTGTGATGGGAATCCCTGCTTAGCTCCATGATGTCCCATTGCTACCACTGCAGCCATTTGAATGAAATAATCCAGCAGCACAGGGTGAATGTAATGCTCATGGAGACTTGTCCGAAGTTCACCAGGAACTTGAAAGGTAGTCACAGCTTCCTTGTATTTCTTCCCAAAACAAACATCATCCAAATGCTTAAAAAGTGGCCCATATTCGAATCCAGCTTGAGAGAGAACTGAATATACTTCCTGTCGTGTCAGGACCAAATTGCATCTTTGGTAAATCACATCAAGACAAATGGTTGCTTCCTCTAAAAATGGTTGTTGATTCCTAAACCTGCATGTGCCAGAGGCATGTGTAGCAACCGATGACTCTATTTTAAACAAGGCCTCATTTTCTGATTGCTCCAGCATCATTGTCAGCTTCCTGGAATTTGAGTTAAGAGTAAGCACACTCTCAAATTCTATACCTAGACTGAGCAGAGAGACAGGCTTCTTTGGCTTCAGGTTTGATATCACCAAGGCATAAGCTAAGTCGACATAAAATGCACCTGGGACAACTGCAATGTTGTTGTTTTTGTGCTCCCAAAGATAGGGCTCAGTCTTCAAAGAAAGTTCATATGAGAATTCTTTGTTATCCTGTTTTATTTGGAACTCATAACCATTGCAAAAAAAAGTAGAGTATTCATTACCTCCTCTCAAGACTTCAAAATGCACTTCATTCTTTGTGTTGTCAAACTGGTAGACTGGTACAGTAGCAGGTATTTTCTCACAACCCCTAAAGACCTCCTCCCAGTCTATGTCAATGCCAAGTTCAAACAGTTGCGTCAGAGTCGAGGAGATAGTTTCACAGTCTTTCTTTGGGTGGACAGAGGGGAGAATTGTAGTTTTATCTCCAAGAGTCTCACATATGTACCTTTGGAGAGCTATTCGAGGCCCTACTTCTACAAAGACAATATTTTCTTTAACCTGTTTCTCTCTGAGGACGGAACCAAGAGTTTTCTTAAATAAAACAGGCTCCCGAATGTTCTTTGCCCAGTATTCACCAGAACTGAAATCACCATTTGAAAATCTCTCCCCAGAAACTGTGGAAAATAGTTGACACTCCATGTTTCCGGTATTCAAGAGCCCTATGCTCCTTTCAATATCAGCTAGAACTGGATCCATCATATGGCTATGGTAAGCAGCTGGGACATCTAAGATGTGAAGGAATAGATTTTTATCAGCAAATTTGAACCTCAGCCTCTCATGGAGGACATTTACTGAATCTGCATCTCCAGACAAAGTGCATGACTGAGGGCTGTTGAAAGCAGCTACACAGATCTTCCCAACAAAGTCTTGGATCATTTCTAAAACCCTTTCTACAGCTATATTGCTGACAACAAGCATTTTTCCTCCTGTGACAGTACTCTGAAAAGTACTGCGATGATGCAACACTTTCACTGCGTCGTTAAGAGACAAAAGACCTGAACAGTGAGCTGCAGCGACCTCTCCAACAGAGTGGCCAAGCATGGCCTTGGGTTTAACACCCCAGTGCTTCAGCAGAGTGGCAATCCCAACTTGAATTGCAAAAAGAAGAGGCTGGATAATACTGGGCTGGCTAATATCAATATCCTCAAATCCATACTCAAGTAATTCACTAATTCTGATGGGAGTGTATTTCTGAAAGGCAATTTCAACATCTTTGACCTTCTCCTTAAAACCGGGAACTTGCATCATGAGCTGCCTGCACATGCCTTTGTAACATACCCCATTTCCACAAAACACAAAGACCACCTGGAGGTCAGAGTGTACTGACTGAACCTCTGTATTCTGTGCAGATTTGAGCTGTTGTTGTAAATCTGAGAGGGAAGATGTTAAAAAGGCTTTTCGATATTTATGTTTAAAGTGACTCCTCCCACATGCTGAGGTGTACAAAACTGCCTGGAAGTCAAGCATAGGACTACTGCACAATCTTTGGTAGGTGTCAGTGATGGTCAGTATTAGTGATTTCTCAGAAGCAGCCGACAAAACAAAGAGTTTTTGCCAAGCTTTGGTGGGAACTACTTGATGGTTATGGTCTCTTAAGATAAGATGTGCATTTGTTCCCCCAAACCCAAAACTGTTGACCCCAGCTACCCTTCCCAGTGCTTGATTTGGATCCCATTTTTCCATTTCCTTTGGAATTTTTAAATTAAGAGTTTTCGCATTTACACTTGAACTTTCACCAGAGTAGAAAACAGAGGGAACGATAGCTTGGTGCTTCATCATTAGGAGTACCTTAATCAGTCCAGCCACCCCAGCTGCAGACTCAGTGTGTCCTATGTTGCCCTTCACTGATCCTATCCGGAGCATCTCGGTGTCTGGAGGTCTGGTCTGGGCGATAACATTTGAGATGCTTTCTGCCTCTGTTGGGTCTCCAACTGGAGTCCCAGTTCCATGGGCTTCGATGTATTGGACATTTGTTATGTCAGTGTCAGAGTATATTCTTCTGAGCAACTCCTCTTGTTGTGTTACAGAGGGCTTGGTGATAGGAGTTACCGAATGTCCGTCCTGGTTAACTACGGTCTTGAAGATCACACCCCATATTTTGTTGTAGTCCTTCAAGGCCTGGAAATATAAAGTATGCAGGTGTAAGAAAAACTATTACAATTCCTACACATTCTATATAAACTATGACAACTTTAGATCTTCCATCTAAGCTATACTATTGCATCAAGAAAAGGAACGATTAGAAAGAAGAATCAAGAACTTTAAAGTTTTTAAGTGTTTACAAGACTTAAAACCATCAAGCTTATTGTTCAGTTTTATGAAATAGAGTCAAAACCTCAATTCTAAATCGTAGAAAAACAGATATGGCATTTTTAATCAGAGCTCCTTATTTACAATGTTTTAAGTTTGACCAGGTTTACAGTTTTTGTCAAATTGTACAGTGATAATCCTGAACATTTAAAAGTTGGAATCAGTTTTTCAAAAGAAAACAACTAACAGTTATATTCTTTACTGTTTCAAACAGTCGGAAGGATTCTGTAGATAAGACATCTTTTGTAATAAAGACTAAGATGACTCAAATGAATTAAAGTTTCTGCATTGTTATGAAGCTTGATATGACATAGTTAGTCATTTCCTTCTGCAAGATATTTGTGTTTCAAATCCTCCATCTTTTCCAGGTATTTCACTCAAAATGTCCTATAAAGGAACTTAGTGTTAACTTGTAGGTGTAAGTGAGGTGTTTTTGGAAGGACTCTGTGAAAAAGCAATCAGTGTTTTAGTAAAGTGGCCATCGACTAACCTTTTTTAGAGGCTTCAGGAGCACAACACCGCAGCCTTCACCTCTTCCATAGCCGTCGGCTCTGATGGAGAAAGGTTTACTGGTTCCCTCTGATGAGATCATCCTTGCTTTGCTGAGAGCAACAAACACTCTTGGCTCTATTATACAGTTAACTCCTCCACACAGGGCCATCTCACAGTCTCCTGGAAAAACGTTACAACTAAAATTTAGAATAAACATAAACTAAATTATTAATACTTATTTAGCCCAGATCTTCTTTGAAATTGTCTTGATTAGGTAATCTACAGGAGTTTTAAATATTTGTATCATTTTTTTTTGTTTTAATTCATATCCTTTTCTATCCACGTTGGTGCAATATTTGACATTCTTTTAGAATTTGGGTTTGATAAGTCAATTTACTATAAAATCAAACATAATAGGCTATTTAACTTAAGGGATTACTCCCTCCACATAGCAAACAATATATACAAAAGGAAACCTTTATTTTAGTATTTTTAAACAGATGTCTATATTAATTTGTAAAGCAGGGTGAGGGTCCTACTGTGGTTTGGAACTGTGTTTCAGTTAATCAACTTTTAAAGGTTAAGTATCATATGTTGTTTTATTTGCTGTGGCAGATACTACTTTAAAAGGCACAGCGCTAGTTGTTTGTCCTACTGAGACAGCAGTGCCACTCAGTGGTGGCTGGAGACAAAAATGACCGCTCCTACTGTGGAAGAGGCTTAGGGCCACTACAAAAAAAACAAAAAATAAATAAATAAAATAATCCAAAATAAAAAAAGGCCATAAAATTCTGACTTCATTCTCGTTTTATTCTCATATTTCTACATTTTAATCTCAGAATTAAAAATCAAAATCCTTAGGACTCTATCCCAAAAGCCCAGCATCATTACTTCAAAAAAGTAGGAATATTACAAGTAATCAGAATTTTGTGATGATAATTTAGAGATCAAAGGCATAATTCTTAGAATTATCAAAGTCAAAATTCTGAGATTAAAGTCAGAAATTAATAGCCATTTTTGTTTTTTTCAGTTGCTGTTCTTTTTTCTTTCAATGGTACAAATCCTCTCCCATATATATTTTTTATGTTTTTCAGACATTATTTAATTAATTCATTTATTTTAGTACCTTTTTGTCCCTTAGAATTCCCCTCTTTGAAAACAAAATAACAGAAAACCACTCAATAAAAGACAGTCAGACATATATTTTAAGTTAAATTATAGAATTAAAGCTAATTCTACAGACTAAGTATTAAATTAGAATGAAAGCATGCCTACCTTGCTTTATGGCCTGACAGGCTAAATGCAGAGCTACCAGTGAGGAGGAACAGGCACTATCAATAGCCAGGGAAGGGCCGGTGAGGTTAAAGATGAAGGAAATCCTGTTTGCTGCAACACTCATGGCTGTCCCCGTAGCGTTATAGTGGGTTATGGTCATAGGATTGTTATTTCTGATCATCTCATAGTCTCTGTTCATTAAACCTGCATGTTTAAAGTAGAGAGGGTTATGACATCATTCATTAGTTTGGATTTAAAATGCAAAATATCAGAGGAATTACCGATGTAGACGCCAGTTCTGCTTCCACTGATGCTTTCCATTGATATCCCTGCGTCCTCTAAGGCTCTGTAAGTGCACTGTAGGAGCAGCTTCTGCTGAGGATCCATGTCGCCTGCTTCTACTTCAGGGATCCCAAAAAATCCAGCATCAAACTCATTAAACCTAAAGAGAAATGTATATATATATCATATCTCAATCATGAGAAAACATTTTCCTATAACAGTATTGATATCCTTTAAACTTTTCCCACTGATGTCACATTAGAAGAGCAAACAGAGTGGGGATTCATTGGAAGGTTTTGAGAAGCTTTGATGAAATTCAAAATGTTCATATTCACTTGAAGGGGAGCTGGATTCCCTGCTTTAATTAGGATTAGTGAACTAAATGGATCAGAACAGAAAGTTGAGGCAACACTTTTCAGATGATTTGAAGTAAAATGTGTTTATATTTCACAAAACTTAAATCTTTTTAAATAGAAACTTTTAAATAGAAAATGTACCCTTATCTGGTGTTCATTGCCCCTTCGGTCTGTGGTCTGTCTCTTTGGTCTTAATAGACAGATGGAAGAATGATTTTATAACTTTATGACACATAATTGTGACACAACACCCTGAACAGATCATCCACACGGAAACATGGTGTTGGAAGCATCATGCTGGGGAAATGCTTTTCTTCCGACACTATAACAGACCCGATTAGCCGCCTCACCCATCTATAAGAGCTGCTTTTGCTGTCCGGCACTTTCCAGGCTTGTTGACGTCCGTGTCCTGCCAGAAGGTGCCATTGAACCGGTCAGCTGGAATGTCCGCCACACAGTTCCTTCCCTCATTTAAAACCTTCCAGAAATTTTCCAGCCCCTCACCTAAAATAGGAGATAACCACAATTTATCCTTTACAATTAAATACAACCGTCTGCAACCAGAAAAGTCTTACCTCCTGGGAAATTACATCCTATCCCAATAACAGCTACTTCCTCATCTTTGTCCTCCATTACTTTGACATGAAGAAGTTATTTAAAATAAGTCTTTAAATTCACCGTCGTAATTTAAGCATCTTCATGTTAATGCCTCATGGCGTCCAGTCAGATCTGGACCTTCTGCAGCTTTTCTTTAAGCTGGTGCAGGCGTATAAATACTCAGAGAAGTCAATGGAAGAAAACAAAGGGACATTGTTCTGGCTCGGTGTGTCTAACGAGGAACCAAATCCTTTAATTACAGGTTAAAACGGCTGTAAGGAGAAATTATCTGACAAAAGAGCATTTGTGGTTTTAAGCATTTAGTGTAAATTTACAAACTTTTAAGTTGCCTTTTTTTATGTTTTACTTTGTGTGGTATGCTTGTTGTTGCTGTATAACATTTAAATTTCTTCAAAAAGGTTAACTTATTACCCAAACAGATCAGGTCAGATTTTAATATAGCTCATATCATACAACATAAAATCCTGTAGCACTCCTCACACGCCCCAATAAATTGCCTGTAATTGTATTTAAAACTTCCAAACATATTATTTTTACTGTGTTTTAAATGGACGATAACCATGAAAACACCAGTAATAAAAGAGCATCTGGATAATGTTATGGAGTTAGCAACCCAATCCCTGGAGCCTGAATCTAT
Organism: Jordanella pulchra; assembly: GCA_034780135.1. Lineage (NCBI taxonomy): Eukaryota > Metazoa > Chordata > Actinopteri > Cyprinodontiformes > Cyprinodontidae > Jordanella > Jordanella pulchra. The sequence goes on along the minus strand of JAUZNJ010053479.1, from coordinate 12,018 downwards.
AGAAAACCTATGGAGGATAAACATGTAGTTAAAGTGTTCAATGAACTATGAATAAACTCTAATCTTTGCGGGCTGATGTGCCAGAGGTTGGTTGACTCCATGCAGCACTGATGTAGTTCTAGGTATTCATTTGATTTACAACAAAAATATAAACATTTTTCATTTTAAACAGAAACCTTTTTGTTTTTCTTTATATAGACCAGAGCTAATTTTATACACACATTTTGATTTGTCATAAAGTCATTGTTTGTGGAAAAGCAGTGATAACATATCTAGGCTTCTCCTCTTTTCAAAATAAGAGTCCAGACATTTGATTATTTTTCCACACCGATCCAAACCTTTCACCAGTTTGCAGATTTTCTCACTCTTTATAAAACATGCATCCAAGCTTTCATGTAAAACTCTGTGACTCTCTCTTGTCTCGTGGCACAAAAATGATTCAAAACGTTTGTTTCCTGAGAGTAATCTTTATTGGAGCTTCAAAAAGGCCGTTGTCTAAAGTAACAGAAGCACCGAATCAGTCCTTTCAGACTCTTTACAGAATATTTACACAAACGCTCTGGGACCCATTAACAATTTCCCTGAAAGAAAAAAAAAGAAGAAGAAACAAACCTTTGGGCACTTAAATAACTTAAAAACAGCTAAATATGAAGGTGAAAACATAAAATACAAACTCTTCAGCTGTGATTTTCACAGTGAGCAACAGAACCAGAGGTACTTTACTGCAGATGAGTACATTCTGGATCGAGGTACCTTAAGGTGTCCATTGGATCAGTAAACGACCTCCAACTAACCATGATCTTTACTGAGATGAAGTGACATCAAAAAACGTCACTCTGATGAATTAAATTATGTGAGAATGTGTCTAGAATTTAGCTTGATGACTGAAACATGTACTTGTGATAATTTACCTGTAAAATCAAGTCTTCTGGAAGAAAAACAGGCTAAAAGTCTGAAACATTTCATCCAGCTTTTCACATTGTAGAAAGAAGGAATAAAAACAGATAAAAGGCCTTCAAAAGGCCTCAGCTTTTTATTTACAGAAAGCAGGAGTCTATGAATGTTCTAGTGATCCAGAGATTTTCCTTCCAGAACCATCTGGATCTCTTTAGCATCCAGGGTTTCATATCGAAGCAAAGCATCTGCTAGCTTCTGGTGCTCCTTGCTGTAGGTCTTCAGGATGTTCTTTGCCCGTTCATAGGATTCCTGCACAAAACAGGGAGGGAGAAGAAAATGTTCACAGCTGAACTTGAAGACGATGAAACTGGTGTGATGGAGATTTTATCCGACCTTCAGGAGAGCTCTGACTTCCTGCTCGATGGCAGCTTGCGTCTCTGGGCTCTGCTTGGTAATGTCTGTGTAGGTCATGACTCCAAGCTGCACAGAGACACAGATTACAACCTTAAATTAAAGCGACAATGAGCCCTTTGTGAGCTTCAGTTAGAGGTCAGAATTAAAAGACCTTTCATGTGTGATCATTAGTTTAAAGGCAGACTTGCCTCTGCTCAGTGATCAAAGCAAACTCCAGATGTTCTTAAAACAGCAAAGGAAGCATCTCAGCTTCCACTGAAAATATAAAGTTTTCTTTTTGCTTTCCCTTTGATCTATTTCTCACCTTGTCACTCATGCCAAACCTGGTCACCATCAGTTTGGCTATTTTGGTCGCACCATCAAAGTCACTAGAAGCTCCTGAAAATCACCAAAGGAAGATGAGATTAAAACAGCTGCATAGAAACAAAGCAAACAATGTTTATAGGCTGATTTTAAATGACCATCATGTCACTGTAAACATGAGCCACGTTAGATGCGATAAGCTGAAAGATGGTGCAACATTTTACCCGTGGTGATGTAGTTGTCTCCAAAGATGAGCTCCTCTGCGACTCGGCCGCCCATGCTGACGTCCATCTGAGCCAGCAGCTGGGCGCGGGTCTCACTCCAGCGGTCATTCTCTGGAAGCATGGACACCTGGAGCACAAACCAAATGACAATTCAGAGCAGATTCTAATGCTGTCATAACAAATAAAACCCATTTTTTTCATTTCAAGATGAATAAAAAAAACCAAACGAACATGGCCGAGGGTTGGTCCTCTGGGCATGATGGTGGCCTTGTTGATGGGCATTGCATCTTTGGTGTAATAGGCAACAATGGCGTGTCCGGACTCGTGGTACGCTGTGATGGTCTTGTTCTGTTTGTCTATTACAACGCTTCGCCTCTCGGGACCTGGCAGGAAATACGCACAAAATAAAAAACTCCTGCAAAATGTTTTAATGCCAAAATAAATTGTTTCCAGTTCTTTTCAGCCTATTGGTAAAACCTTCATTCATATTCTACGTCAGATCTATAGAAGTAGATTTTTAAAACAAAAATAGAAAACAAACAGGAAGGAAGGACATGTGGATAAATAAATGAAAGGACAAACGAACAGAAGCAGCAATAACAGACGGACGAGATAAATTCAGCCTGAATGTTGATTTCACAGATAAATGAACCCACCCATCAGGATCTTGTCCTTTGCAAACTCCAGGTCTTTTATTGTGACCATCTCCTTCCCATCCACGGCTGCCTTCAGGGCTGCCTGGTTCACCAGGTTCTCGAGTTCTGCCCCGGAAAAACCGACCGTGCCTCTGGCGATGATCTCAGCATCAACGTCTGAGTAAGAACAAAAACTTTTTAAGTCACTCGATATCCTTTGAGGGTTGGAGACTTAATGACCAGCATCGGATACCCTTGAGTGTGATTAGAAGGACCTACCAGGGTCCACTTTGATCTTGGAGAGGTACCAGTTGAGGATCTCTTTGCGACCTTTGACATCGGGGCGGGGGACGGTCACCTGCATGTCGAACCTTCCAGGCCTGACCAGCGCACTGGAAAACAGCAGCAAGAAGCACTTTAAGTTCACACAGTCGTTTCTAAGACAATAATGCTGTGAAAGTTTATAGATATTTCCATAAAAATAATAGAAAGCTCCTACAAGAATAAGACCAAATCTTTTTTCATTTCATTTTAAAATAAACATTACTTCTTTCTTCAGAGTTCTCTGCAGGTTTTCTCTCTGATCTTTCTGCTGTTCTTTGTTCCTCATGATGTTCTTCAATCCTTAACGTTCGCTGACTGAAGTACTGACCACTAATACTGACTGACATTTGGTTAAAACTCCACTGGTCAGGTGGTAAAGTAGAGATAAAGGATGTGATGTTAAATCGATGTAAAGGGCATATTGTTTTGCACAGATTTGTCTTATATTTTAGCTAATAAAATAAAATAAATGACCTCGCACTCACTTTTGCATACTGATGGTTTATTGTAATAATGTAATTCCAAACCTTTCCAAAACAGAAGCTAACTTCTGTGACAGCTAATAAAACTATCATATTTCATCCTAGCTTTGTTGGTGATGTCGTGGCTCATTTGGATCAGATATATTTGAAGCTAAGATCATCTAAGATCTGATGTTTCCTGCAGCTACAGCAGCTTTTCCTCAGCAACTGTCCAACGTCACTTTATGTTCATCCAGGAGGACTGAATGCTGCAAAGTCAGGGACTCGATGAAATTTGCTGGATTTACTGAGGTGGAAAAGTTTTTACTAATCATTCTGTGAGATTTGATTGAACAGACTCAACAAAGGGCCTTTAGATAATGTGATGTGAACTGACACAATAGAAAAACATTTGAAATGAAAATGACAGCAGATCCAGAAACACTGATGTGATCTGGTGGTTTGAGGCTCTGGGATAAATCTAAAACATCTTTTTTTCCATTTTAGTATTATGAGTTACTGCTGCATTTATGTTTTGGAACACAAACAGTTTCAGATTTATAAAGATAAAATAAATAAAGATAAATAAATTAAAACATACTTATCGAGAGCTTCAGAAAAGTTTGTAGCACCAATGACGATGACGCCTTCATTAGGTTTGAACCTGTAAAGCATCAAAATAGGGTTTGATTATTTGTTATTTACTGAAAGAAAAGTCCCTGAGGTGGAACATCTTATTTAAGGGGTTAAGGTGAAGATTTGCTCCGTTTTGTGAAGAAGTCCAAGAGGCTGCAGCTAAAACTAACCCGTCCATTTCAGCCAGCAGCTGGTTGATGGTTTGTCTGGAGTAAGGATGCATCGGAGACTCGATCCTCTTTCCTCCCACGCTATCCAACTCGTCGATGAAGATGACGCAGGGAGCATTCGCTTTGGCCTCTTCTGTAAATCCCAACAGAAAGACTTTTACTAGAAGGCCTCTGCACGTTGTCGCTCATGTTTTCACTCATTCTGTAAACGTACTGAACAGGTTCCTGATGCGACTTGCGCCGACGCCCACAAACATCTCATCAAACTCTGACCCAGAGGCGTAGTAGAAAGGAACGTCAGCCTCTCCGGCTACGGCTCGCGCCAACAGGGTCTTCCCGGTGCCGGGAGGACCGACGAGAAGGATCCCTTCAGAACAACACACACAACAAACATTAAAACAACAAGTGGGGCTAATTTCTATTCACACCAACAGATGTGATCATTACCTTTAGGCAACTTTCCACCCAAGACTGTGAACTTCTGAGGATTTTTGAGAAACTCAACCACTTCTTGCAACTCGTTCTTTGCCTCCTCTACTCCCTTGACGTGCTCGAATGTCACATTCTTCATCTGGATCGGGTCCACTGCAGAGTCGAGGCCAGATGTGGTGCGAAACCTCACTGTGGGAGCCGGAAAAAACCCAAAACATTAAACATCTTAGAGGAGGATTGTTTTACAACACCAGATTAAAAAAATAAATCAGATATATTAAACTCCAGCAGGTGGTTTTTTACAATAAATGTTAACATGAAAATACAAACTTATGCTGCTTCCCAGTTATTTGTTTAGCTTATATTCTGTTATGAAACTAGAAGAGTTACTTTAGTTTAGAAAACTTACATTTTCAGTAGAGACAAGCATGCAGCAAGATAAACAGACTCTACTTGCACACATGGATCCTGTTTTCATAATTTGAAGTTATGTAGATTGTTTCTTATTTTGGGGGATTTTATGAGAAGACCAACCAGAAGTAGAGCTTAAATGTGAAAAGAAAACTATGATTTTTAACACTTATAAAATCTAAAATAGGATAGTTAATAAAACCATATGTGTATTCCTGCTCTTTTTCTTCGATAACCATAAATCAAATCCACTGCAACCAATCAGATGTTTTCTAATTTGTAAATACAGCTGTTTAGTGTGAAATTTTATATCCATATAAATCCAGATGTTCTCTAAAGGATTCAGTAGGTTTTTCTTTTTTAACCGGACAGGGTTATGAAAACCAAGCGACACCGCAGACGGGTCCAGGAAAAAGTTATGGGCAAGAAACTGAGAGACAAGGAAATAACTTGCAACAAACTGGGCAAGGAAAGCATTAACTAGCAGCCAATAGGGCTTCTACTAACTCTGGAGGACTGAAGAATTGCTGGTTGCTAGATCACTACATCATTGATTCCTAAAAATCTGGTCTTAGTGGGAAACTGACAAGAAGAAAGCCATTGTTAAGGAAGCAGGGTTATAAGAACCATGCAAACTGGTAGCAGCTCAACTGTCATGTATCTGGAGGAAGTTATTAATTGTTATAAAGTTCAAGGTTCAGTTATCAGCAGGAAAACAACCCTTAACATACAGCAGGAGTTACAATGAACAGCTTTGATCAAAGATCTTTGTGTCTTCAAATGGCCCAGTCAAAGTCCAAACCTAAATCTATAGCAAGACTAAAAGATTAATGTTGACATTTTCCACCAACTGACAGAGCTGCAGTTATTTGCAGAAATCTTATCTTGGAGCTGCTAGAGGAATGGACTTTGAAGATCTTTAGTTTTTATTTTATTTTTAAAATCTATTACTGATCACATCTGTTTATGTTCCCTTCACAACTCTACTCTACTTAGTGTTGGTCTTTTATACAAAAGCCCCAAAAATGTGTTGAAGTTTGTGATTGAAACATGAGGAAACAAAGAAGACAACATGTATAAATACTGTTTTTTAACTTTATCTGAAAATAAACACCAATTAGTCAGATTTTAATGCAAACAGTGTGCATGTAGAGCTACTTTTTCATTTGTATTCATAGGAAAGAAAGAAAACCGAAACAAACCGGCGTCAGAAAAGGGGCCTTTACCGGAGACAAACGGGGTTCTGGAGAGGCCATAAATACCGATTAGGAGGAGGACCAGCAGGACCAGCCTGGTTCTCCTCAATGAGTCTGTCAAACAAAAGTAAACAAAGAAGAACAGCTCTTGATGCCATCATTTACTTCGATAAACAGAGGGTACGCACTGCAACATACTGAGCTTCTTTTTACTCTCATTAGCCTAAATAATCCACACACCTTGCGTTCTCTGAGTTAAAGCTTGAGACCTCATGAATCCGTCAGTGAAACCCGTCTTAAACGCCTCCTGCTGGTTTTCAGGGAGGTTCCTTAATTTAACCACTTGGTCCAAAGACTGGATGTCTGCTCCTTTTTCCCTCATGAGCAAACCCTAAAAAAAAAATGGCAGCAGATTTAGTCAATCCCTTTATTGCTCCAACCAGAGTCTGCAGCAACTGCTGTCTGAAAGGATCGACTCTCTAATAATAAAAACGGTTCAAATCATCTCTTCAGTATGAAGCATACCTTCATGAAGGCTGGTGTGTAGGCCTCAGATTCCACTGGACCATCATAACCAGAATCAACTCGTCTGGTCTTAGTTCGGAGAGTTTTGAACCCCCGGCTCTGAAGCAACACTACAAGGAACAACATGTTAGCAGAGAGAAATTATTATTTAATTCCTTCATGTTAGAATGAATCCTTAAAACGTGTCTCACCAGGCAAGAACTGCAGGTCAGAGCAAACCTCCTGAAGAGGGCTCTGGTACCGACGGTGGAATAACTGAGAGACAGAACCTAGTAATCGTCTTTGAGAATAACCTTTGTAAGCAGAAAAAAAAAAAAAAAAAAGGTTTTATAGCTTCTTTTTACCCATAAAACAAAACTAAAAACAGAAGACCAATGAGTGGAGAATCTCACCATGTTTGTTTTGAAAGAAGCTGTTTGCAGAAACATGACTGGTCTTCCATATAGAGGTAACAGTGGGAGGTTCTTCAGGACTCGGTGTGGGCACTAACCTGCTAACCAGCTCATTCAGCTGACTCCCCTGAACTTCTGAAAGACCAAGATCCCTCAGACTGACGCTTGGCTGGAAACAAACAACAGCAGCAGGATAAAAACAGGTTGCAGTGAGGTGCAAAACAGAAGGGTGTGCAGCTTGGACAAGTTTTATGGGTCACCGACCACAGCTTACCCAGTTTGCTATGGATTAGGGTCGGAATTGACCATTCAAAAGTCTAATTGATAAATCTCATATAAATCTGCTTCCAAATAAATAAGGATTCAATGCAAATATGAGACACATATTGTGGAGTAAATGGACACAGATTGATCCATTTCAATCATTTATTCCTGTTCTTCGTGCTAAATTAAGTCTGTTCTTTTGAGTGGTGACGCATTGTCCTGAAACGTGCAAATAAATAACATCATTATTATAAGCAGTAGCACAATAATAGCAAAGATTGCTGGGTTGGCAGCTGTACAGCAGACAGTCGATGATGAGCAGTGTCAGTGAGCCGAAGGTCATTGTTGAAAAAAACAAAACCTTTCTCAGAGTGCTAAATCCACACAGCTGAGCAGTAGAAAAAGATGCTCAAGGAAGGGTCCAAACATCACATTTATTTTCCTATTTTAAGCTGAGACCTTATTTAAAATGTCTTGAACAGGAGACAGAGAAAATGGACTGGAATGATGCTCAGTGGACCAAAGTTGGCTTTTCAGTGACATCCAGAAAAGGTCACCTAGAAGCACACTTTTTATTACATTTAGAAAAAATTATGTTCCAGAATCTCAGAAAAATGTCGAGAGGCACAAAAGACAGGAGATTTGAAGTTTATAGTGAAATGTTCACAATTCGAAGTGGATTTTTAGAGCAATGTCATCTGCAGGTATTGGCCTGTTTCAACCAGGAAACTGCAGAGAATTACCAGCTTCCCTCTGCAGACAGGTTTTATGGAGATGCTGATAATGTTTGCCATCTGCTCCCACTGGCAAAGATACCTACAGCAGCTTTAATGACCTCGACATCACTGAGCCTGATTGCCCAGCAAATTTGCCTGACCTAAACTGGATAAAGATCAAAGCAACCTCCCTTCAAATCTCTTCACACCCACAGAACGACAGCCTTCGTACCACAGAGCAACTAAGCCAGGAAAACAAGACCCAAGGAAACAGCATTATGCTTATATTTCTGCATCAGTAGTCTTGTGTAATATTCTAATTTCCTCGGACATTGAATTATGTTTTTTAAGCTGTGAAATATTTAAATCAAAATGTGCCTTTCAGTAGAAGGCCAAAAAAACTAATTGTCAAAGTGGCAGGGAAAATGATCTAACAAGACTATCAAAGAGTAACACACAACACAACTTAAGCTGCTCTCTACTGGCCACCATGCATTGCCACATAGAGCCCTGGCCATCCTGTAAGAGAGGCAGAAACCCAAAATCAAGAACCAAGAGATGGAGAAAAAACATGATTACTTGGACATAAGTCAGATAGATTTGCAAAGTTTTCGGGAATAATTTTAAGTAAGATATTATAATTAATTTTTAAATCAATTTTCTTCCCTTCCCCCTGCTGATACATAACTTAATCAACTCTGCTACTTTATTTTCAAATGCCAGCAGGGCATAATTTCCATCCACAAGAATAACTTGAAGTACTGTGATGCAACTGATTAAAAAAACATGAACATTTTTACTTTTTGAACTGAACCCGATGTTTTACAAAGCTAAATTACTGCGAAGTGCCTGAATATCAGCCTAGATCCTATTTTAATGTTATTCTGTTATTTTCATCTTGATTTTCTTAAGTCTTTTCTGATGCCTTGAACGTAAACCTTATTGTATAAACAACCTTACATTGCATCCTAACACCCCCCCCCCCCCCCCCCCCAAACATATCCCTGCAAAGTGAATGTGTGGCACCCCTCTCACCTTTTTCAGGTACGAACTGTGCTCCTGTCTGAAGTCTTTGTGCAAAGAGTGAACAGAAGCTGTAGCTGAGGTCTTCAGGGAATGGAGGGCGTTAACGACCTGGCTGATAGGCACCACCATCTGCGAGAGCATGAAGACAAGAGGTTGAATAACAAAACTCACCACACGACGATTCAAGGTGACACGGTTAACCCTGACGCAATTTATATCCACTAATCGTTCATATTAGATAATGTGTCATAATCTTAAAATAGGTCCAGTAAACAGGACCGCAGGTCGGAATTATACAATTTTTTCACAGGATTCTTTGTGTGTGCGTCGAATGGATGAAGTTGTACAACATTTCAAATGTGATATATTAATATTTACATATGTTGGTAAAATATCTGAAATAACAATGAAAACTAAGATGTATTAAGAGTAAACATGACGCAAGCATCAGCTCATCTGGACGTAATCTAACGTTGACAAGCTACACCGTTAGCATTAGCCGATAGCTAGAACAAAAGTCATAACTAAAACAAATGTTACCCGAACGTTTCCTACTTATTGATCATGTCTGGTATATAAAAACAACACTTATAATAAAACAGGTTAAACGTTTCTCGAAAAATAGCAGAGAAGCTAGATAACTTTGTAATTTGCTCCCCGATCAGTCGGCTTACATACCTGCTGAGGCTGAAATGATGCCGACAGAGAAAACATTTTTCTCCCGTAAATACAAGCCAGATTCTGTCTCTGCGTGGTTAACGTGTGAGCACAGAATCTCAATGAAAGGTTAACTACTGAGTCCTGTAGGCAGTGGTGTCCTTTTTGATTCCCTCGTTACACAACTCTCGACAGTTACACAACTTTTCTTTTAGCTAACATCGGCAAATGGATTCTCCCCCCGGCTTCTGGGGTCAAACGGACTACAAAATGACGCAGCTTGCGGATGTGACTGGCATCCATGCCTCGCCTGTTTGAATTTGTTTAAAAATAACATCGTTACTTGGTTAACGATTGTTTTCCTAAAAATATTCGGTTAAAACCTGTTAGACGTCCCCTTATGATATCATAGTTCATGGCTGATTTTTTATTAAAAAGATATTGCTGCAGAATAGCGCATCTATACGGCAGTATCTCTGGCATGTGTAGATTTTACCTAACGTGTATCCGCCATATTGTGAGTGACATATTGTGGCACTTGGCCAATTATGAACACTGTAATTAATTTTAGATTTTTTTTAAAATGGAAAAGCAATCTACATTGATATTGCCAAATCTACGGAAAGAATTATTCTTTCAAATCATAGATTAATCTGGATTGATATCATTTTTCTACTGGGTTGAATTTTTAATAGTTACAAAAGACAGAAAAGAAACCCTTAAATAGATTCTGATTATTTTAAAACAACTATGAAAAGAAATCACAGATCATTCTCTAACTTAAATGACAAACAAAGATGCTTGCATCCATCAAACTGCAAGGGGTGATAACCATTTCTAAGGCTTTGGGCACCAATGAACCACTCTGCTGCTATCCATTAATTGAACATGGAAAAGTGGTGAACCTTACCAGTGGTGGCTGATATATTAAAATTATTCCAACAGTGCATTGGTGGCTCATCTAGGTGGTTAGAAAGGAATACGGAACAACAACATATTATTATTATTATATAATATTGTTATCAACCTTCTTGTTGTTCAGGATTTTTAACAAAGGGAGAAACAGGAAACACAAACCTGACATTATCAGATAGCTCCCAAAGCTAAACCTACAGTAGAGCACAAAAAACCAAAAGGCCCTACTGAGATTTCCTTGAACATTTCAAAGACTACTGGGGAAATATGTTATCTTCTGGAGTAAAAGTGGAGCTTATTGTACTAATTGATCTGGCATAATATAATACATTTCAGAAAAACATAATATACTTTACAACTAAAACATACCTTACAACTAGCCAGCTCAATCATATGAAAACAAGACAAAATATTTAACACAAGATCTGGACAGTTCCCTCTTGAGAATTCCCCTGTCAATACCCCTAAAGCACAATAATGGTGGCATACAAGAGTTTTGTTAACTTGGACCTATTCCAAAGCCCACAAAATAGTAGACAACTCTGCCGAAAACTCAGAAGAGCAGTTTGTAATGCAGGAAACTTTCTTTATCAGATCACTCATAATATAAAGCCCTTCCACTGTTCAGGATCCTTTAATCCATCTGTAAAAATGTGATAAACCTGATCTAGGTTTTGATATAAACACCCACTAATTGGCTAACTGGCAATACCCTTATCTTCTGATTCTGGCAAAAACCAGTCAGGTATAGGAAACCACACTGACCTTATGATCTTATTTCCCCAAACCCCCTTTGTTGCAATTAATTGAACCGTAAACAGACAATTTGTTGTATCCTTCCTTTGGATAAATTTATAATAACCTCCAAAAAGACACTTAGCTGCTGAGTTGTGCATAAACTCTGACAATCAAGCCTAATTTTGAAGTCCCAATTTTGTTCTTCTGATACTTAGAGGGGTCTCATACATTTCAACTAACAATGGTGGGATGGGTATAGTTCTAAAAACACCTCTATAGATTCTTAAGGCTTTAGCCTGCATCGTATCAAGCTTAAAAAGAACTATTTTCCCTTCTGCACCAAATACGAAACCGCCATTGCAAGGACTATCTTTCAACTTCCCAATATCTATCAACATTTTTTTTTCATTTAAGGGTACCCAAAGTTGTTTTTTCCTCCATCCATCCATAAACCTAAACATTTGAAAACTTTAACTTTTTCTAGTTGACATTCATACATTTTGAGGATCAAATCTTTTTTGTTTTTTCTTTTTAACTCCAAAAAAATATGGATTACTTTTTCTAGTAGGAATCTTCAAGATCACCTTGATTCTGTTTCATTAAAAACAACAACAACAAAAAATGACCCTTTCTCCTCTATATGGCAGTGGCACCATCATCAGCAACCTACATCAATGTTACT